>CATOZX010000004.1:0-53351 GCA_954871355.1 Cabera pusaria | reverse complement strand
AAGAGAAGGTATGGCTGCCACACCATGCAGTCATTCGTAATGATAAAACCACAACGCGAACGAGGGTGGTTTTTAACGCCTCAGATAAAACTGCGAATGGAGTCTCCTTAAACTCGACACTGATGGTGGGCCCAACCTTACAGCCGGAGTTACGACATACGGTCATGCGTTGGAGATTATATCCTATTTGCCTCACTGCTGATATTATCAAAATGTACCGACAAGTGAAGATCGCAGACAAACATGTTGATTATCAAAGAATAGCCTGGAGAGAAAATAAGGACGATAACATTCGTGATTATCGATTGCTGACAGTCACTTTTGGGACCTCATGTGCACCATACTTGGCTGTCAAAGCATTGCAAAAAGTTGCAATTGATGAAGGTCATAATTACCCGCTTGCCGCGAGAAAGGTTCACACGGACTTTTACATGGACGATCTTCTGACTGGTTGTCAATCTGAAAAGGAAGCAATACAGTTATATGATGAGATGAATGGATTATTGAAAGCTGGTGGATTTGAGTTGCAGAAATGGGCAAGTAACCGGAAAGGATTGCTGAACCAAGGAAAGGAGGATATTGAGAATATGGAGTTGAAGGAAGATGATATCACAAAGGTGGTAGGTCTTACCTGGAATCGCCGGACGGATGAATTTGACTATAGTGTCAGTTTATCGTCTGATTCTCCTATGCCTGCAACTAAAAGAGAAATCATTGCTGAAATCTGCCGCTTGTATGACCCGCTGGGTTGGATAGCACCATGCATCATCACTGCAAAAATATTTATCCAGAAATTGTGGATTACTGGACTTGACTGGGACGATAGGGTACCTGAAGAACTCCTGCAAGAATGGAAATTTTATCGAGATGAGTTATGTAAGTTAGTTAACTTCCACATACCTCGATGGGTTCATCGGGCTGACGATGATGCAAAGGTGGAGTTACATGGGTTCAGCGATGCATCAAGTTCCGCCATATCGAGTGTGGTTTATATTCGATGCATTGCATCCGATGGTACAATAAAAACTCACCTAGTAACTGCCAAAACCAAAGTCGCCCCAATCAAGCAGGTTTCGATTCCCAGGTTGGAATTATGTGGAGCTGTCCTGGTTGCCAAACTGCTGCTGGAAGTCGCTGAAGTTTTGAATATATCAAAATCAGACCTACACGCCTGGACTGATTCAACGGTCGTATTAGCTTGGTTGAGCGATCATCCAAGCCGTTGGAAGACGTTCGTGGCCAATCGTACATCTGAAATACTGACGCTATTAGATTCATCGCAGTGGTCGTATGTGGCGTCTAAGGACAATCCTGCTGACTGTGCATCGCGTGGTATACCCGCATCAGCGCTACTAGAAAACAGGTTGTGGATGTATGGTCCCGATTGGCTGCAAACCGACCGTATAGAATATGGCAAACCGCAATCCATTTGCACAAAAACAGACCTGGATTCAAAATTGTTGAAAGTACATACCTCGACAGTAGAAGTATGTCAGGAGCCGGAATTCTTCGCAAAGTTCTCCTCTCTCCAGAAGCTCGTCAGGGTTGTAGCGTACTGTAGAAGGTTTCTGCGATTGAAGGATCCTGAACCTAAAAGAAAAGCACAACACTTACCGTATCTAACTGCATCTGAATTGCAAGATGCACTTACCTGTTGTATCCGACAGCACCAGCAGCATTCGTTGCACGACGAAATCACCAGCCTCCTGAAACAGAAAGAAATTAGTAAACACAGTAAAATAGCAATTTTAAATCCTTACATAGATGAAAAAGGTATTGTAAGGGTAGGTGGAAGAATAGAAAACTCGGACTTACCTGACTGCAGCAAACACCCCATTATTATTAGTGGAGAGTCACATTTGGCTAAACTGATTGTAGCAGATGTGCATAAGATGACGCTGCACGGTGGTTAACAGCTAACCTGTAATTATATTAGAACCAGGTATTGGGTTACTAAAGTAAAGAATTTAGTACGTACCCACATTCACCATTGTGTACCTTGCATACGCAATGCAGCAAAGACGAAGACTCAGTTGATGGGCCAATTGCCGACTTGTCGAGTCACTCCAAACAAGCCGTTTTTGTGCTCAGGCGCAGATTTTGCCGGTCCAATCAACCTTCGTGTGTCAAAAGGCAGAGGTCAGAAGTCTTATAAGGGCTATATCTGTCTCTTCATCTGTATGGCTACACGAGCTATACACATAGAAGCCGTTTCAGACCTTACTTCTGAAGGGTTCTTGTCAGCTTTTAAGCGTTTTGTCGCCCGAAGAGGTCGCTGTACACAGCTGTGGAGTGACAATGGATCTAATTTCGTAGGGGCTGCGGAAGAACTAAAGACTCTGCTAACAAGTGAACGTTCAGGATTTTCTAGCGAAGTAGCAGCTTCCCTAGCTAATAATGGAACAGAATGGCAATTTATCCCTCCGCATGCTCCAAATTTTGGTGGACTTTGGGAGGCAGGGATAAAAAGCACAAAACAACACTTGAAACGTTTACTTGGTGATTCTACGCTCACCTACGAAGAACTTGCGACCGTTTTATCCCAAGTTGAAGCGTGTCTTAATTCCCGTCCATTGTCTCAAGTTAGTACGGATTCGGACGATCCCGTGCCACTTACGCCAGGTCATTTCCTAGTGGGTGAACCTTTGCTGATGGTTCCAGATCATAATTATGAACAAATGCACCCGGGTAGCTTACGCCGTTGGCAAGTTACACAGCGAATGGTACAACAATTCTGGCGGCGTTGGTCGCAGGAGTACCTCACTAGTTTCTTTCAAAGATATAAGTGGAATACACGAACTCCAGAATTGAAACTTGGAGACGTTGTTTTAGTACGTGAAGACAACTTGCCCCCAGCTAAATGGCTTTATGGTTTGGTAGTACAGGTACATCCGGGTAAGGATAATATCACGAGGGTCGTAACTCTTCGTTACAAAAATTCACTGATTCAGCGTCCAGTCTCCAAGCTCTGTCCACTTTCTATCAATGTTGATGATTAAAGTTACGAAAGATTGATGTATTTATGTATAATTCTTAAAGCAAATAGCATGTTAAGTCTAATTTTGCTTATTGTTTCTTGATTTGTTTTTTTGTTTAGATTGTACAACAAAAAATTAATTGAAGATATGTCTCAAAATTGCATTAGTTTTGTTTAATATTATGTGATTACAGTCCACAGAAGTTGTTAAATGTATGTAAACTTGATTAAAGAGTTTTAATTTAAAATTAACGAACGTTAGCCTTTAATTTGAGTTTGTATATTTGTAGTGACGTTCGACGTCTAGATGAAAGCTGAATGGCTCAATACCTTTGTTTTTTTTTTGTAAATTCAAAGCGTTATGTTTCTGTTATATCTATATTTTTTGTTGAATATGATCTATTTAATGTTATTTGACGTGTGTAAGTGCTAATTTTTAATTTGCCCATATACTGAATAAATGCTTTGACTTGACTTTGACATTGCAAAATGTATTGCCTGTGTTTAGTTAAAATTGCACATCTACCTATGTTTATAGCATTTATAGATGATTTGAACGGCTTGTAATGTATTGCGGGCTCTCGGTGTTTATCTTTGTATTGTATAAGATTTATTATGTTTCTTAGTTTTGGTTAAGGACTAATCGTCCTTGGTGGGCGGTATGTCCAGTCATATTAGTTTCCGTCGTTGTCACTAGATGGCGACTGTAGAAAAGATAGCCCGCGGTGGTGAAATTTACCGAGAGTCCAGGTAAGGTGTTTGCGATTTGAATAAAGCGCCAAAATCGTTCCGAATATTTGTCTGCGGTTTCATTTCATTGCACCCTTGTACACTCACACCGTAACGAAATATTTGTATCTACCTATAGTAAAGATGAGTATGAGAAGTATCAAGATGAAATCTATGATGTAGGTTACGAGACATATTTATGCTACAAAGGCGAATTGAATGCAGAGTTGGCGAATATCTCTCCAAAGGTTACGGCGACGCCGCCAGCGACAAGCGTCGCTAAAGAAGTTAGTGTGAGATTGCCACAAATTTCGTTACCGGTGTTCAGCGGAAATTATGCAGACTGGTCAACATTCCAAGACCTTTTTCAGTCGTTAGTCCATGACAATCAATCACTCGACGATGTTCAGCGACTACATTACCTCAAAACTCAATTGCGTGGAGAAGCGGAGCAGCTGATTAAGCATATTCCTATTACAAAAACGAACTATAGCAAGTGCTGGGAATTATTAAAAGGCAGATATGATAACAAGAGATTTAGGGCAAATTGTGCTTTAAAAAGGTTATTTGATCAGCGCCCAATATCTTGTGTAGTTGTTAGTCGGCTAAACTTATTAAAGAATTGTTAGATACTACGTCAGAGTGTTTGCATGAGTTGTCAAATTTAGGTATAAATATAGTATCATGGGATTTAATTGTGATATATATTGTAAGCTTAAAATTGGACGCTGAAACAAGAAAACAATGGGAGTTAAATGTTCATAGCTCAGGCGAAGACATACCCTCATTTGTTCAGTTAAAAGATTTTTTGGAATGTCGTTTCCGCGCTCTCGAATTCGTTGAACCTGTAAAATCTAAACCTAGAATTAATACTAACCATTCAAATCCAAAAGTCATGCACGCTACTTCTCCCACCACCAATGCAATGAATTGTCCTCATTGCAATGAATGCCATCGTCTGTACGCTTGTAGTCAGTTTGCCAAAGAAGACGTAGCGAAACGTCATGAAATAGTGAAGTCACTCAAACTGTGCTTTAACTGTTTAGGAACAAATCACTTTGGTAAAACGTGCCGCGTTAAAACAAAATGCCGTCAGTGCAATAGTGGACACCACACTCTTCTTCATGGTTACAACAGGTCAGGGACTCACGAACCAAAAATGGAACCAAATCAAATTTCGGAATCGTCTTCTGAGACGAGGGAGGCCGAAAACGTTCGGAATCATTTTGCGACAGGTGATGGTCAGACACTGCTGGCCACAGCCTTAATTAAAGCTACGTCTCAAAATGGTTCACAGCTACTGTTAAGAGCCCTTCTAGACCAGGGCTCTCAAGCGTCCTTCATAACAGAAGCCGCAGTGCAACTGTTAAGGTTGAAGAAAATTGCAGCTAAGACTTGTATTGCAGGACTGGGTAGTAAGCAGAGTGACTTAACCTCGAAGGCTATGGTTAAGGTTAAAATTCAGTCTCTCTGTGATCCTACATTTATGTTAGAAGTCAAACCGCACGTCCTCAATACAATCACAGCTTTATTACCAGACAAGAAATTTGTTATGCCAGAATGGGCAGAACTGGGTAGTCTGCCCCTAGCAGATCCCCAATACAATGCACCCAACAAAATTGATATTTTGTTGGGAGCCGAGGTATATAGCGTCATCCTGAAAGAGGGTTTACTACGAAACCCTCTCGGTACCACAATTGCGCAGGATACGTCCCTCGGGTGGGTATTGTCGGGTAAGGTGGGCGGCCACGTAGACAACAATCAAAGTTGTCATAATCGCATTGTCAACATGCACGTCAGATTGGAAGATAATGAATTGATTAAAAGGTTCTGGGAGCTAGAATCTGAGCCTACATCCAAAGCAAAGATTCTAATTTCAGAAGAACAAGCTTGCGAAGTACATTTTGAAGCTACCACGAGAAGGGACAACACTGGTCGTTACATTGTGGAGTTACCTTTTCGCCCGAACGCCGACCGGAATTATGGAGACACCCGAGCAGTAGCAGTAAATCGCTGGAAGAGTTTAGAGAAGAGATTAGATAAACATCCCGAACGAAAACTGCTAGGGGCAGACTACCCAGTTCTGCCCATTCTGGCATAACAAATTTCTTGTCTGGTAATAAAGCTGTGATTGTATTGAGGACGTGCGGTTTGACTTCAGCCGAGCGGCATCGAATCTGGCGCGAGGGCCGAGAGGACTACAGTGCTGTTGGCTGCAGCACTGTATCTGAACGCGACGAGCGATGATCGGTAAAACCCCAGAAACCCGATATGCTTCTAATCGCCGAGTGGACCGGGATTTAGGGTAGCTCCCCGATCCATTGCACTACTTAACTGCGTAGAAACGGACTCCCTAAGGGAGTCGAATCGTCTACGACAGTGGTGTTGAGGGACGCGTGCCCTGCCTTGACTGCTGTATTCAATGATTGAATAGCGTTAACCGAAGGCGCAACGTGTGACGGACGTAAGCTGACGTATTCGCACTGTCAGGGCGTACGACCGGCAACGGGCGGCCGACCGTTGCCGGTATATATATATATATATATATATATATATATATATATATATATACTCGTGCGTAAATGACGCTTAATTTGTAAAATATTTTAAACGATATATACATATATATATATATATATATATTTATATTTATATATATATATATATATATATATATATATCGTTATTTCAATTATGAAAATAAATTCTAAAATACGTATATGTAGGTAGGTATACTAATATAATTAAGTGTTTATTATATACCTACGTAATAAGAACCTACGTAAATTTGAACCTCCAGTGTCTACTGGTCCCAACATAAATGTATGAAGTTAATGTTCTTCTCTCCGTGAGTAGTAATTGTTCTATAGTCGTACGCGTGTGGCGTCCTTGCTCAGCGCAGCTCCTCGACAGCTCCAAGTCGGTGGCGGGGTGAGGAAGCCCGGAATTGGTGGGGGGAACAGAGTGTCCGTTCTATACGTAGTATTATTATCTTTTCTATGCCCCGACGCAAAGAGTAGGGGTATTATACGTTTAACTTGTGTATCTGTGTGTCTGTCTGCAGCATCTTAGCACCCAACCGGATGAACCGATTTTGATTTTATTATTACTTACTTACTGCACTGGCGCGCTGACACCAAAGTGGGTCTTGGCCTCCGACATTAAGAGACGCCATTTCTCCCTGGATTGCGCGACCTCTTGCCAATCGGACACCTGAAGCTGGTTCAGATCTTTTTGGACTACATTTATAATTTTACAGTTTATTATTGATAGTTTTTTTTATAGATGACTTCATCGAGGGTGTTGTTAGCTTTGATTCGTGAAAATTCGTTCAATCGTTACAAAACTATGAGCTTTAATCAACTTTCATAGCTCTAATCAATTCGAAAATCTTCTTCAACGATATTGTAACAACATGGAAGCATTGACCTGATGCTAGGACATCTCCTGGACTCTACAGAATACTCAAATCCTCACCAACTTACAGCTCAGATTTTAAAAGTCGTGTTTAGTGTCATTGGAATGCTTTTAATGAAAAGAGTATACATAGATCAGTCGGGTTGGTTTAAAATATTATATTATATAAATAGATCATTATTATTTTATACAAAAGATCATATTATTATACTATATTGACTTCAAATTGATTGTGATCGGTGGGAATCTACAGAAAAGCTAAGCTATAATAATATGTTTGTAGTAACTATAACCTATTATGTGGTTTGACTGCAAATATTTTATTAATTTTGCGATGCGTGTATGTGAAATCCGTGATATCTTCTAGAGTTTTCATTTGAATTATATACTGTAAAGGACAATTTTAATCTATAGTATGTGGCCAAACTAATTATTTGGATAAGGATTAATACTATATACTTGAAAATAGCCCTGGAAGTTATGTAATATTTTTTAACAAAAAATTAAAGATTAAAATGGTTACTGTGAGTCAACCTTAAAAGATAGACATATGCTGTCGCGGACTTTTTTGTAGGTCTTATTAAGTTGTACAAGTCTTCCATAGAAACTATTCTTCCATCTGTTTTCAATTGAGCAGCGTTCGTAAGAAACGTGTTTTTTCGACCGTTTTTTTGTCGACTTAGGTTGCAAATTAGGTCTCTACGAATGTACCTTTGATTTAAACGGGATAATATATAGCCTATTTTCATTTCGAAAGTCCATTCTATATATTAGTGAAAGAATTTTTTAAATCGGTCTAGTAGTTTTTGAGCCAAATCATTACAAACATACAAAAATACAAATGTTCTCTCTTTATAATATTAGTATAGATTATTTTTAATTAAGTCATCCGACAGAGAACCAAAGTTATCGATATAGTTCAAAGGATTATTAGCAAACTGAAGTGGCAGTGGGCTGGTCACATCTGTCACAGAACCGATAACCGTTTGTGTAGACGAGTTCTAGAGTGGAGACCACGGCTGGGTAAACGTAGTGTAGGACGCCCTCCATCTAGGTGAAGCGATGATATACGCAAGCTGGCTGGCAGCGGTTGGAAACAAGGAGCTGAAGACCGAGCTCAGTGGCGTGGCATAGGAGAGGCATATGTCCAGCAGTGGACGAATACTGGCTGTTAATAATGATGATGATGAAGGAGTACGATTTCCATCCGAGTATTTTAAAACATCACACCTACTCTTAAATACTTAGGTAGTTAGTTACCTATACCTACTAAAAAGTTAAAAATAAATTAAATGTATTTTTTTTAAATCAGCTATTTCTGAGACATGAACTAAAATGTTAAAAATTCTAAAAATCTAGTAAGTATTTTGCGGGGAGGCACTACCCGTTTTACGTGAAAACCCCACAGTCACTTCGTCAGATCAACGGACTCCCAACAAAAAGATTTTTAAATTGGTACGACGTGACCTCCGGAACTCCAACATGCGTAATTAAAGAAGCGATAGAGCAGAACCGGGGGTCAAAAGTGGGTGTCCAACAGCTGGGCCGAAGCCATCTGACGAAGTTGACCACTTCTAGCGGGAGTGTCGTCGCTTCTAAGCCGGAGATTCTTAAGTAAGGAAGGAAGGAAAAGACTTCTATAGCCAATTATACACCTCACAAGCGTCCCTTCCCCAACCCGGTATTGAGGATCCTAGAGCCACTCTAACCTGCCACTATACCGATGATCTGCCAGAAATCAGCCTAGATGAAATTGTGATGGCTCTCAAACAGCTTAAAAACGGAAAAGCCCCCGGAGATGATGGAATTACAACGGAGCTCTTAAAAGCCGGTGGAACTCCTACGCTACTACAGCTTCAGCGTATTTTTTAGTTCCGTCCTCTTTTCGGGAAGAACTCCGAAGACTTGGAGTAAAAGTGTGGTTGTTATGTTCTTCAAAAAGTGAGACCAAACCCTTTTGAAGAACTATCGACCTATCTCCCTCTTAAGCCATGTCTATAAGCTTTTTTCGAGAGTCATCACAAATTGTCTCGCGCGCAGGCTCGACGAATTTCGGCCTCCCGAGCAAACTGGGTTTCGAGAAGGATACGGCACCATAGACCACATTCACACAGTGCGGCAGGTTATACAGAAGACCGAAGAGTATAGCCCCTGCCCCTGTGTTTAGCGTTTGTGGACTATGAGAAAGCCTTTGACTCCATTGAAACCTGGTCTGTTCTGGAGTCTCTGCAACGGTGCCAAGTTGATTGGCGATACGTGCAAGTGTTGATAGGTCTGTATGACGCCGCGACTATGACCTACAAAATCAGCAGACTGAACATATACACTTACTTAGAGGTGTGAGACAAGGGGACGTTATTTCCCCCAAATTGTTCACAAACGCTCTAGAGGATATGTTCAAAACGCTGAACTGGAAAGGACGGGGCATAAATGTCAATGGCTATTACCTCTCACACTTGAGATTTGCAGATGATATCGTCATCATGGCTGCAACCGTGCGGGACTTGCAACACATGCTGACCACCCTTGCTGATTCTTCTGCACGCATCGGTCTCCGGATGAACTTGGATAAGACCAAGATCATGTTCAACGAACATGTTATTCCGGAACCGATTGCCCTAAACAGAGTTCCTCTCGAAGTTGTTCACGAATACGTCTACCTTGGGCAAATCTTGCAATTGGGTAGAAACAACTTCGAGAAGGAAGCTCGCAGAAGAATACAGTTGGGATGGGCAGCATTCGGAAAACTTCGTAGTCTTTTCGTCGCCCATACCACAAAGCCTAAAGAGCCTAAAGGCTTTAACGAGTGCATCCTACCTGTTATTACTTACGGAGCCGATACGTGGACACTGACGGTGCGACTAATTCACCAATTCAAAGTCGCTCAGCGAGGTATGGAGAGGAGGGCTATGCTCGGAGTTTCTCTTAAGGATCGAATTCGAAACGAAGTCATCCGTCAGAGAACCAAAGTTATCGACATAGCTCAAAGGATTAGCAAACTGAAATGGCAGTGGGCTGGTCACATCTGTCGTAGAACCGATAACCGTTGGAGTAGACGAGTTCTAGAGTGGAGACCACGGCTCGGCAAACGTAGTGTAGGACGCCCTCCAGCAAGGTGGAGCGATGATATACGCAAGTTGGCTGGCAGCGGTTGGAAACGAATAGCTGAAGATCGAGCTCAGTGGCGTGCCATGGGAGACGCCTATGTCCAGCAGTGGACGGAAATTGGCTGATAATGATGATGACCTACCCGCAACATACCTACTAGATTTTTTTTATTTTTTACTTATAGTTGATAAAAGATTGTTTATGAATATTTTTTTTACTTTTAATTTATTACAACTCCATCTGAACTTAGCGGGACGAAGCCCGAATGATAGCGAATACGTCTGCGTAGTTACGCCGTTCTATAATAGAGGGCGTTTATAAATATAAAATATAACATACGCTTACGTCACTGCCGTTGCATTCGGACCGTGACGCTACGTCACATCCGTTAAATTTTACCCCAATGCGTCTAAAGAGTTTTCACTCAAATAATAATGTTTGTTTGTTTGTCAGATGTAAGATCAAGGCGCCCGGCTTCGCCCACCTAGCGGCTCTGGAGAAGGTCGGCAAGAACTCAATGCTGGCTGATATAGTGGCCATCATTGGAACATTGGATGTTGTCTTCGGAGAAATTGATCGATAGATGTTGTACAAAGATTGTGTAAGGACAGTGCATTATATAAATAAAATAGCAGCGCCCGTGGCTTTGCCTGCGTTTAATCCTGTTTATAATCCTTCTTCTTGAATCACTTTATCTATTGCTGAAAACTGCATTCAAATTCAATTGAAATCCGTTGTGTAGTTTAAAAAATCTAAGTGTACAGATGGTGAGAAGCGACTTTGTTTTATACTATGTAAACATATATACAAGAAAATTAAGCTTTTACTTAGAAGCTTGTTATGAACTGACATTTTATTAGTAAGCGTATCACTTTTTTAAATGAACCAATATCTAAGTTACATTTTCTAAGTGATTTGACTGGACCGATTTTGGTAATTTTCGCAACTGGCACCTTGACTTTTACCATCTATTATACTATTTTATTTTTATTTTGCATTATTATTATAAAATATTTTTTATATTATTATTACTATAATGCTATCTACTATTGACTATTAAGACAAATTGTTGGCTAAAAATCTTGCAAATTGATCAGGACAAATAAATAAATTTTCATAAGAACACCCTGTATTTATAAAATGCACTGTTTTTACATTAAAATGTTCTTTATCTAAGCAATCATTAGTGAAATCATAGCATATGTACATTTCTTTTTTAATTTTAAGCTAATAAATTATTGTTAAATAAAACTTGTTTGAATTTATTAATGTCGCCTCACTTTATATTTATATTATCTTTTTATATATATTATGTCGTTTCAAGATTAGCGGAGTGAAAGAAATGCAGTATAAAGTTTGTATAGCTTTATCTTGCCGACTCTGAAATTGTGCAAGTGTTACCATTATTAAAATTGTCTATGTTATGACCATACATTTCATTAGACTATGTAAAATACAAATAAAATAGAAACAAATTGAATGAGATTTTTATTTTATAGATTTGTTTATCAGAATTACCTAATTAATATACCTAATTCTTCTTCAGGAATTCGTCTACTTATTGGTGAAGGGGTTTAAAAAGACAATATCAGAAGAATCAGCATTTGCAAATAACACAGGATTGAAAATAATAATTTTAATATATTTATTCATAATTTTATATTTCATTCAGACTTAAAAATAAAAATAATAAATAATATTTAAACTACATAAATGCATAATAGGGAATATGCATATGGTATAAATTTACTTAAAATCATCTATTTTCAAATCTTTACATTGTTCTGGCATTGTATGTTAATTTTTTTTTATTAATAAAATACTCTTAAATTGGTTAAAATATTATATGAAAAATGTAAAACGAGCGTGGGATATTTTAATTTGCAAAACCAACACCACTTGTCAATTAGAAAGTGACGTCATAACATTCACTGCTGTCACCACAGACTAAATCTTTGTCATAGAAATAGTATGCACTGTTGTACAAATACATACTATTTCTATTACAAAGATTTTAAGTGGGGACAGGGCTGCGTTCACGTTCTCCGGAGAACGATTTTTGTTGTTTTGCAACTCGCTCGAATGTCCGGAACGACCATGGGTGTTTTTCACTCAAATTGTGACTTTGACATTTTGCGCAGACTCGAATTTCAAGGTTATGTTCATTAATTTTTCTTGTTCTGAATATTTTCCTTGTTTTTACGATTAATGTCTCGTCATGTCACGTCTTGGTCTCGACAATGCCAATTTTTTCCGATCCCCTTAATCTGTAAAAAAATTACAGCTTTTCCCGCCAAATTTACTGTCACAAACGTCAGAGCGTTTTTTAGCCATCAAATTTGATGGTTAAAAAGTTGCAACCGGAGTGAAACAACCGAGGTCGTGAACGACACAGTTGCTGCAACCGAGTGCGACGCTCTGAGGTCGTGAACGGGGTTAGAGCGTTTGGGTGCACCCCTCCGAGCGTGGGTCGTGAACGCAGCCCACTGTGGTGAGCTGTGACGTCACAAAGGCGCGCGAAAATTTGGCGGCGTTTTAGACACCTCATATTTTTTCAATGCAACTATGTTATGTAGCTTAATTTGAACACTTTCAGTATTATTTCATTTTTTTACTATGTGAAATGGATGTAATCAGTGAAATAAAACTATAAAAAAAAATCATACATATTCCCTTTTTTCATATAAAGCTATATAACCATTATTATGAAAGTGATAAATATAAAATTCACTTTCACTTGTTCTAGGCTTAGCATATTCACCATCTTCGATAATGCTTACCACCAAGATAGTGGTCGAGCACTAGCCTACAATATATTATGAAATACAGGCTCAACCAAAACGGCGAAAAGACATGCCAGATACTGTGTAAAAAAGCAGTGATTTAAATTAAATTCATAGTTTTGCATAGTATGTTCCTATTTGATAATTGATCCAATCTAATTTGGTTGAATTACTCTTAGATGTTATTTTCTGGAGATGTCAAACCTTCTGTGATACAATTCTATTGCGTAAGAAGGTCCTCCTGTGTCGTACAACTTTAACAACTGATATATTCCTGTTTGATTTCAATATATTCCTGTTTGATTTCAGTTTTAATTTCATTATTCTCACAGACAGTTAAGTCATCCATTTTGTTTTCCTGTTCCTCACGGCTTTCTTCAAATTCGTGTTCCGGACTGTTTCCATCTGGCATTTCTTGTTTAATATTACTGCTTTCAATATCAATCCAGATTTTGGAAATCGATGGAGTATCAACTGGAATATGCTTGAGTTTGACGTGTCTGTTTAAAATGTTTTTTTCTGCCGTAACAAAGTCGCACATTGTGCATGTGTAGGGCTGATCGCCTGTGTGTTGGTTTTTAATATGAGTCTTCAAGTATCTTGCCCGAGAAAACGATCTATCGCACATTATGCACGTATGTGGTTTCTCTTTTGTGTGCGACTTTCTGTGACTATTTAAAAGAGTTAACGTAGCAGCCCTGTAGTCACACAAGTTGCAAAGAAACAGTTTGTTGCCCGAGTGTAACAGCAAGTGAGCTTTCAAATTGCTCAACTGCTTGCCTCTATAGCTACAGAAATTACATGCGTACGGTGCTTCGCCAGTATGAACACGTTCATGCGTTTTCAAATTACTGCTCGAAGCAAACTTTGCGTCGCAGTATCGACATTTATGGTTCTTTTCATTCTCGTGAAGTTTCATAATATGATGTTTTATATTCTTTTGCCAGGCTGTCGTGTAATCGCATAACTTGCATGAAAAGGGTTTTTCACCAGTATGACGTCTTACATGGTTATTCAAGTCTTTCCGTCGGGCGCTAGAGTAATCACATAGGTTACAGCTGTAGGGCTTCTCACCCGTGTGACGTCTCTTGTGTTCCGTCAATCCGCTGTGTTTCGCTGTTGCATAATCACACATATCACATTTATAAGGCTTTTCCCCAGTGTGTATCCTCGTATGATCTCTTAAACTACCATGCGTAGTAAATGAAGCCATACATATCTGGCACTCATATGGTTTAACACCTGAATGAGTTCTTTTGTGGACTATCAAGTTGCTCAATCTTTTAGCTTTGTAGTCACAAGAATCACATGAAAACGGCTTATCCTGTGAATGTATTAGTTGATGAGCAACGAGAAGGTTTTGACGATTACTTGTGTAGTCGCACATGTCACAAGAAAATGGCTTACCATCAATATGAATTTTCATGTGCCTGGTGAATAAATTTCGTTTAGTCGTTTTATATGCGCAGAAATCGCATATATATGATCTGGATTCTTCTTTTTTCCCCACTTTTGGAAATCCTTTAGTATGTATTTGTAGATGTTTTGTTATTTCTTTACGCTCAGTTGTTACGAAGGCACTTTCATCGTGCCTCTCCCGAACTTGAGATCGCGAGCAAAGCTTTAGATTGCTCTGCATCATGTCTGTGTGTCTACTTCATAGAGAAATATTATATGTCTACTTGTCTTGTCTTTTCCTTACGTTTCAATATTTTTTTCAATTTTGTTTTGTTTTACACCACTTTGTTGTACTCGTAATTATAATCACAGATTCACAGACTGAGAGTCATACTACATTGGTCAGTCAATTCAGCATTGTTCACCGCCATAAAGTTTATCTGCGACCACAGAGTACCTTGTATGATACTGGAAATAGAGGCATATCTTATCTATAAAAATGGGAAAGGCAGAAGTAGCGCCATCTCTGATCTTGTTTTGTAAAATATTATTCACCTACATATCTATGTATATAGATGTACTACATATATATGTATGTAGGTTGCTATATAACCATACCCAGAGTACTTTGGTATATAATACGCTATACTTACTATATTTGCCTACATAGGTAATTTACAATATAATAAAAAACAGTTTAAAGGTCAAATTATTTATGTTTCCTTTTAAAGCACTTATAATAATATTTTTTCGCTTTCACTTTAAATGCATCCTCATCATCATCACACTCCCTCTTGTTGTTTAATATTCTGTTTATTTCTTTACAATAATTATGAATGAAAAATCTGCTAGAAATATTAATTAAATAATCAATTATTTGGTCTTTGTGTTTTTCACATTTTATAAAATCAAATTCTATATAAGCTAATACTAATGTTTTTATTAATTCTTTCAAATTATTTTTTTCTAAATTAGTTTTTATTAGTGTGTAGTTTATATCTCGAAGATTTGACACACATAAAAGGAGTGAGTCACTTGGGCTGCAAAGCCACTGCTTTCCTGCATATTCCCTGTACCTTATGTACTCAGGTTGATCATTTGACATTAGATCTATTTTGCACTGTGAGCACCCCTTGAATACATTTGTTTTTGTTTTTTTTATAAAATATCCACTGACATATTGCAATCCCCCTACATCTCGAGGATCTTTATTTTCTTCAAGGGGTGCAATTTCGATGACAGGTATTTCTTTTATTTCGCAGGATGGCAGAGCTTTGCGTTGAGTGATGATGAGTTCATTTAAAATCTGACAATGATCTTCTTCACAGTTGGCGCCTGGGGTATGGACATTAGACAGGTTATTGACTAATAATGTCGTGAATGCTGATTCAAATTTTTCAGCTGTAGGGTTAACGTTGCGGCAACCGTGACTTCTTATAGCCCCGAAAAAATTTTCCAAGGGGTCTTGATTTAAATGACGCAACCAAACTGATGTGACACCATAATTTTTTTTAATATTTTTCAATAACTCTTCAATGCCTTCTAATGTCCATACCCAGTTGCTAAGAGTTGGAACGCGTTCTACACGTCCCGTAGAAGGATTTACAAATTGCATCTCCTTCAAAGCTTTTCTTGATTCATGCCATAATTTGTGATGTGCTGAATTTGGAGTAACAGCTCCAAGCAGAGGCTTCCCGTGCTTCTGTCTATTTTTAAAACTCCCGTTCACTGAATCGAACAGTTTGTCATAAAATATCAAAATGTCAGCTGTGTCACGGCACTCTGACGGGAGTATACCCTTATCTGTAAAGATAAAATATAACAAGTAAGTAAATTGTAGATTACAAAACAAATACATGCATGAAATAGTTAGTGTGTTTGTACTCCTTTATGGTGAAAGACATTCATGAATCTGATGAATAGATTTTAATGAAATTTGGAATGGAGATATATATATATAATACCTTGGATTCAGTACTGTTTTCCTAGAAAAAGTCATGTAGGATAATGGGCAACACTGCATGGCAGATATCTATTTTTTTCATGTTGATTACATAATGTTCAAGTCAACAGAAATTGCAGATAGCGTCACCAATGCATAATTAGTTAAACTCTGATAATTCAAAAGTTTCGTCACTGCGGTGGGAATTATCCGTAGCTTGGGCATGTTACTCAAAAAGCGCCGGTTTGAATCCCGCCAGACGGCTTAATTTTTGGATTTTATTGTGAGGAAACAAATCGGTTTTAGAAAACTATTTTAACTAACTAACCAGAAAATTATTGTATTTATTTTTAGTTTTATGGTAAGGTGTCATTCAGGATAGGCGCAGAAGTTGCCTCGCTTCCGCAAACGCTTTTTAATATATGTAATTGTTAAATGTAAAAAATAAATGTAGTAGAGAAGCACAAAAACATGTTTTTTTAAATATCTTATAGCTATATTCTTATGGCTAGCGTTTGACCACTATATCATCTGTTTGGAAGTGATGATGCGGTCGATGATGGTAAGTAAGCACGCTAGGCCTAGAATGGGAACTAGCTCTCACCGAAAGCTGCCGGAACACATAAAATGTTTTGGTCTAACATGAGGGTGGTAGCTGACCAGACAGACACTAGATAGGGGTTGTTGTTTTTTTAATGATGTTTTTCCTTCACCGAAGGGCCACTGTGGAAAGCGCACAGTATTACAATATTATACTAAAAATGTTTTAGACAAATAGAGTGACATCCTAAAACGAATAAAACCGACTTCACATGCCACGCTCGTCATTTTCAGTAGCAAGTTTAAGGTGTGTATCTCTGAAGATACTCATCAGATCTGCATGAATAAACCTCTTCCACACAAAAATGTACTTTGCAAATCCGTCTATATGACGACTCCGTCATATAGACGGATTTACCGGAATGACCAAACATACATAAAAAAATTATATAAACATCAGAATTAAGAACCTTCTCTTTTTTTGAAGTCGGCTAAAAGTAAATTCAATAATTTTATTAAGTGAGATCATAAGGAAGTGAAAGTTCTTATTCACATCTTAATAATAATAATGTCTTATTACCTGCAAGGTAGCCCATGTTTACTGCGACAGTCTGGCTAAATACCTGCGTGGCATGTTTTTCTTTCATCTTGGAGATTTTGGTTGGTAAAACATGACTATCCGTCAATTTCGGAACCAATCTTATGCCTTCGTAGGCCGGATTTTCGTCATGAAGATTTTTAACATGTTCCCATTTTGCTGTTTTGTACTGATTGTTTTTTTTATATTGTAGGTCTTTTGTCAGAAGGTTATTACGTATGCACTTCATAAGGTGCGGTGGGTCATACAATGGCACAATTTCATAACCATTTATTATTAATTTATTTCCTCTTCGTTCTTCACCTTTACGCAAGAGAGCAGCCTGTGTTTCTTGCAGCAAAATTTTATAGCACTGCACATTGTTTGTACCTTGGTCGCAAACTGTTGCGACTACGATCAAGCCAGCATCTTGCAATTGGCTTATTACAGCTTTCAATTGTTTGGCAAGTTCTGGTCCTTTAGTGGCAGCTTGTGAAAACGTGTAAGCTACGGGCTGCTTATAGTTTTTTATTAAGCCTCGGATCATAAAGACCTGGGCATGGTCAGCATAATCGGGTCGTGTTTCATATCCATTATTTACAAAACCAATAACTCTATCCTTTCTTTCATTGTATGCCACATTGGCTTTAAGTGACATTTCGTCAAATATCACAATGCACAGCCGCTCTTCTACTTTCATTTTTTCCGTGGATTTCTTTATTTGTTTGACAATGTTTTCATTGATCCCAGGTTTGATGTCTGCCTGGTACAATAGCTTTGATAGAGTCTGCGGTGCAGGCAAAACAAATAATTTTCGAAGAAATCTATAACCTTTTGGACTCTGCTTCATTATGGATAAAGACAAGATTTTTTCTTGTATTGTAAATCGGCGGCCTTTATTCTTTTTCTTGCACTCTCGAAATTGCATAAGTGTTAAAATTTTTGCAGTGCTTGATAATTTATCCATCGTGTTAAGAAATTCTGGATTTGTCGTTATATTATGCAATGCCTTGAGCTTCATCACCTGTTTTCTATTTTTGCTGCGATATTTACTAAGCTTGACACCTATTTTTACAAGCTTTTTGTACAAATTATGCTCAGTTTGTGATGTAGCAACACGTTTACGCTTGTGGGCAATAACTTTCAATATTTCTCCTTCACATGGCACTGTAATAAAACAAATTATACATGAATATAAAAAGTAACAAGGTAAGTAGAATTAAAGCCTATAATTAAAAAAATATATATTTAATATCTTATAGGCTAGCATTTGACCACAATCTCACCTGTTGGTAAGTGATGATGCGGTCAAAGATCAACTATATATCACTTCGACTATATCTTTTATATTTTACATATTATTATTCTCATTATTTGCATCTGTATAAATAATTAAAAATCACACGTAATAATTATAAAACAGCACAATTATTTTCATTACTATTTCACGAATTATTTCTTTATCCACATTTTTCTGTTAATAGATTCCATTCGTTGCGGCTTCATTTTCGGAGGTTCCATTATAGACCCGATAAAGATGGTAAGCACGCTTTGCCCAGAATGGGAACTGCCTCTCAAGGATAGCTGCCGGACCACGGCTGTTTGGCGACAGAATTTCTAACTTGAGGTAGGTAACTGACCAGGCGGCCACCAGATAGTGTTCTACCACCATGCGGGGGTCGGGGGTTTTTGAACGATGTATTTCCTTCACCGGAGGGCCACTGTGAAAAGCGTACATAAATTTTTCGATAGAAATATCCACTGGTGCACTGCGGGGATTGAACTCGGTACCTCTGGCGTCAAAGCCGACGATTCTCCCACTACACCACTGGGCCCTCAAAATAAATATATAATTCAATGCCAAGCGTGTCAATGCGTGTATGGTCAAGCGAGGGGAATGCTGAAACATCTGAAATTGGTGGCGGCTACACCGTCTTCACCGTGTGACGGTGACGGGACCGCACGCTGGATTTGCACGACAGATCAACACAGTGCCGGCCCCGCGGCGCTTACAAAATTAAGTTCATAATTTTACTAATAATTATAGAAAACTTACCATTGGATGTTGTTGGTGGCTTTGTTAAATTCTCACTGGACTCCCAAGGATTTGATGTTGAAGGCTTTCTTAAGTTTTCAACTGACATCAAAGGTTTTCTTTTACCAGCAACAGGTTTTGGTAAAGACGATGGTCCTAAAAATAAGAAAACTAATTTTACTAAAGTTTATTATACTATTAGAAAATGTAGGTATCTTAAATGTATATTTTATAAAAAACCGCAGGACAACTCAATGCTTTAACTCTTACTCGAGAGGTCAAGACGAATCAAACAAAACCTCACATATCAAAATCGGTCAAGCCTGTAAGCCTGTAAGCTGTAAGAGGTAATACGGAAACATACATACAAGCACACATTCAATAATTTAAGATTGTTTAACAACTTAAAGAACCAAATTCAAACGGCACGCTAGTCATTTTCACCAGTACAAAGTTTGAGGTCATATCTCTGGAGATACTAAACATATCTTGATGAAATTTAATGAAATTTCTTCAATTTCCCTTTCAAATTAAAAAAATCCAAATCGGTTCAGGCGTCTTCGAGTAATTGGTGAACATAGTGAGGTGAGATAGTGGTCATACGTTTGCTTATCTACTCTAAAAAATACACAAATATAAACTGGCCAAGTGCAAGTCATTAGCGCTAGTAGGGTTCCGTAACACAGAAGAGAATTTCATAACTATCATTTTCATCAGAATAAAATAACTTTATTTTTCATAGTAATTATATGAAAAACAAAGTTATATTCACAGTTCGGAAAATGTGCTATATCTCAAAAACTACTGACTACCTCGTTCAAACCAATTTTCGTTGAAAGTTTTTATTGAGATCAACAGCATATATTTTTTTAGACTTTTTTCACTCTCTTAGTTTAAAAGAGGGAGGGGGGGGGGGGGACGACGACACATTTTACCACTTTAGAAGTGCATAACTTTCAAACGATTGACTTTGAGAAAAAATAGTTTAAAACCTCAGTCATTTTCAAAAACCTATCCATAGATTAGATATACTACACATATAGGTTTGATGACCATTTTCTTTCCATGTATGGGAAGCCCTCCATTAATTTTTTTTATTTTCGTACAAAAATCGTGAAAAGGTTCACAGAATACATCTACCTTTTCAACCAAGTTTCAACTGTGTATTTTTTTTAATAGCTTATAGACTAGCGTTTGACCACTATGTCACCTGTTTGGCAAGTGATGATGCGGTCGAAGATGGTAAACACGCTACGTGGTAGCTGGCCAGGCGGACACTAATAGTGTACTAATAAACGGATAGTGTCCTACCACCATGCGGGGGTTGTTGGTTTCTTAACGATGTTTGCCTTCACCGGAGGGCCACTGTGAGAAGCGCTCATGCATTTTTCGATAGAAAAATCCATTGGTGCACGACAGGGTCTAAATTCGGTACTACGGTATCAAAGCCGACCGTTCTCACGATTACGCCACCGGGCCCTCAAAAAGTGTAGTGCTAATAGTTTCGGAATAAAATGGTTGTTACATACGGACGGACAGACAGACAGACAGACAGGGTTCCGTTTTTGCCATTCGGCTACGGAACCCTAAAAATACATACAGTCGAACATAGACCATCCTCCTCCACCAAGTTGTTTTTTTGAAACTAAGGTTTTGATTCTATTTTTTGATTATATCTTATAGGCTAGCATTTGATCACTATCTCACCTATTGGTAAGTGATGATGCGGTCGAAGATGGTAAGCACGCTGGCCTAGAATGGGAACTCGCCTTCAAAGATAGCTGCCGAACACATTAGATGTTTGGTGACAGATTTTCTGACTTGAGGGTGGTAGCTGGTCAGGCGGACACTAAATAGTGTCCTACCACCATGCTGAGTTGGGGTTTTCTTAACGATGTTTTTCCTTCTCCGGAGGGCATCTGTGAAAAGCGCACATACATTTTTCGATAGAAAAATCCATTGGTGCACGGCGGGAATTGAACTCGGTACCTCTGTCAATTGATACGTGATCTTAGGGAATTAGCAATCCCAGTTAATATTTTTTAATAATAAGTTAAATTTACTTACCAATATTTTCTTTTATCTGACTAACTTCTAAATCAATTGGTGCCGAAGATTCTGAAACAATAATAATATACATAGTGTTATTAAAAATAACTGCATCGTAATGATAATCTCACCAAAATTGAAGTATAAGTATAAAGTTATATATTGAGAGAATAAATTAATAACATTTCACGGAGTACAACAGAGCAGCGGCAACCACATGATAAAACATGCTTATATCGGACACCTTGCCGACGAAAACGCGGTCACGCCGGTGCAGCGGTCACACGCGGAGACAGCTCGACAATTAGTTGGTTTAAAAAAAATACCTTCAAGTACTGAGACAGATGGTTCAAAGTCAGGTCCAAAAGGTCTTCTTTCACTTTCTGTGTTCAATTCATGAGAAGAAACCGAACCTGTAATGTAAAAGAATATAATTGTAAGCTTACTTGCAATGGCCCAATATTTTGCCGACTAACCTACAGGAACTTGCAAGTCTTTCAGGATAAAAGTAAGCTATGTGTTAACCCGGGTCTGAATTTCTACAAATGGGTATATATATGTAATAGTGGATTATACAAAATGTGAAAAAAATTGGCCAAGTCCAAGTCGTACTGGCAGTGGTACTGGCAGTCGCAGTTGTAGGTTTCCGTAACACAGTAGACAATTTCATAAATATCATTTTCATCTGAAAAAAATAACTTTGTGTTTTATAGTAGTTGTATGAAAAACAAAGTTTTATTTGTGGTTTTGAAAATGTGCTAAATCTCAAAACCTGCTGACTATATCCCGTTCAAAAAGTAGGTGCATTATTGCTGACTATACATAATATTGTTAAAAATAACTGCACCTTAAAGATCATTTCAGTAAAATTAGTTTGTTTAAAAAAAATACCTTCAAGTACTGAGACAGATGGTTCAAAGTCAGGTCCAAAAGGTCTTCTTTGATTTTCTGTGTTCAATTCATGAGAAGAAACCGAACCTGTAATGTAAAAGAATATCATTGTAAGCTTACTTGCAATGGCCCAATATTTTGCCGACTAACCTACAGGAACTTGCAAGTCTTTCAGGATAAAAGTAAGCTATGTGTTAACCCGGGTCTGAATTTCTACAAATGGGTATATATATATGTAATAGTGGATTATACAAAATGTGAAAAAGTTAGTACAGCATTATTGCTGACTATACATAATATAAATAATAAAAAATAAGTTCAAAAACTAAAACCCGACTACTGAAAAATCACACTCTCAAATAAAAAAGTATGAAACAGGAAAATATTCTCACCTGAGATCGCTATGTACAAACTATTCAATATGTATCGTGTATTATATAAACAACTTACTTTTAATAAATATTTTATTGTATTTCATATATATCCTTATTGGTGCTCAGTGGATACCCATGGTCGTATGCTACTTTGTAGAGTGTATTGTTTTGTTACGGTAGGTGACATACGACCACGGCTATCTTCTAAGCACTACTAGAATATTTATGAAATACAATAAAATATTTATTAAAAGTATATATATATACATATATAATACACGATAAATATTGATTAGTTTGTACATAGCGATCATTATATATCATCATAGCGGCGCTACGCTTGACAAAAATATGATGTACCAAACCCTTCATATTAAAATCCCTATTTAACGATACCCCATATGATGGGGTGGGGTAGGAAATTTTTTTTAGTCCTTGACTTCGTGCCCTCTAGAGGGCGCCACATTCAACTTGTTGTGACGTCACATAGCCTATAACCAGCAGACAAATAAGACGCGTCCAACGACACCTCATTTGTCAAATTATGATAAGTAGTTTAGAAGTTATGAGGAAACAGATGAACATACATACAAACATACATACATACTTACATACATACCCATATACCGGTCAAAAACATAACCCTCCTTTTTGCTACGCCGTAGTAAGGTAAAAAGTGAAAAAAATTGGCCAAGTCCAAGTCGTACTGGCACTCGCTGTAGTAGGTTTCCGTAACACAGTAGACAATTTCAAAACTATAATTTTTCATCGGAAAAAGTTACCTTTGTTTTTCATAGTAATTGTATGAAAAACTAATTTTTACTAGCGGTTTTGAAAATGTGCGATATCTCAAAAACTACTGACTATATCCCGTTCAAACCAATTTTCGTTAAAAGTTATTGTTGAGATCTACAGCATACATATTTTTTAGACTTTTTATTTTATTATTATAAAAGTTAGAGAGAGGGGACCACATTTTAACCCCTTCAGAAGAGTATATTTTTCAAACAACTGACTTTGAGAAAAAATTGTTTTAGGAACCTCAATGTAATTTTTATAGAACTATCTATAGACACCCCACACGTATAGGTTTGAAGAAAAAATATTTTGTTAGTTTCAGTTCCATGTACAGCAGTTCACAGAATATCCTCAATAAGAATATCATCTACCTAGTACCTGCTAAGTTTTAACTTTGTAGACTTAATAGTTCCGGAATAAAGTGGCTGTGACATACGGATGGACAGACAGACAGACATGACGAATCTATACGGGTTCCGTTTTTTGCCATTCGGCTACGGAACCCTAAAAAGAGTAATTTATTTCAAGGGACTAAGTTGATTGCGAAGTGCAGCGAAGGAGTAAGGGATGCAATGCAAGATCTGTATAGTTTTTTTCACAAGTCGTGTAATATTTTTTCACCCTTGACTGGGATAAAATAAATAGTAGTATAGTATGTTTATCACATTTTATTATTATATATACACAGTTTATATTTATAGTAATAAGAGAACAAAGGTTTATGATCTTCAGCTCTTTGTTTCCAATCGCTGCCAGCCAGCTTGCATATATCATCACTCCATCTAGCTGGAGCTACCTCGTATGAGTGTTTATATAACTCAGAGGCCTATCTTAATTGGCAAAACTATGTAAATGGGGACACCCTTTAATTTTAAACTTCTTTATTTTTGGCATTTTTCCTTTAACAGCACAAGTAAAGGAAAAATTCCGAAAAATAAAAAAGTTGAAAATTAAGGTAAATTTTGGTACTTACAAGTTTTCGTGAAAATATAAATTTGCTTATATCTTTTTATCGTGTTAATTCAGGACCTTGATTTTTATACACCTAATAGGGACTATAGACCTCAGTATCTGTTATAAATTTCAACTTGCTAAGTCCACCCGTTCCTGTGAAAATTGGTGATGACACACGGACAGACGGACAAGAAGGTGATCTTATAAGGGTTCCTTTTTTTACCTCTTGAGGTACGGAACCCTAAAAAGTAGGTGCATTATCTTTTATGATTGCTTACCTGGCATGTTTAAAGTTGGTACAGCATTATTGCTGACTCTATTATTGCGGCACCAATATTTTTCTTCGAAGTGCTGATTGCATACACGACGGTATTTGAAAATGTGATTATTTTCAATTTCCAAAATATGGCCACCGATTGCACAAACCCATGTATTAAACAAGGTTAGATTCTTCTCTGGGTTAGGAAATTTATGCAATGGTACCTGTGAACCTGAAAATATTAATTTTTCATTAGTTGCATACTTACTACAAGTTATAACTACAGGCTCTCATGCTTCTGAATTCTTGGACAAAGTATAATAACACTATAATCCGACCATGAATGTGTAAAAATCATAGGCAAAGACCAATTCAGTTCAGTACTTTAAATGAAATAGTACGGCCAACAAGTTTACTATCATTTGTTATAAATAATATGAGTTTATGAAGACTAGTGTGATCTCTGCTGAATGTAGTGGTTTAGGATATTCTAACTAATCCTTCTACAATGGATGGCCCAATTCAGTTCAGTACTTTAAATGAAATAGTATGGCCAACCAACCATGGCAAAACCAAGTTTACTATCATTTGTTATAAATAATATGAGTTTATGAAGACTAGTGTGATCTCTGCTGAATGTAGTGGTTTAGGATATTCTAACTGATCCTTCTACAATGGATGGCCCAATTCAGTTCAGTACTTTAAATGAAATAGTATGGCCAACCAACCATGGCAAAACCAAGTTTACTATCATTTGTTATAAATAATATGAGTTTATGAAGACTAGTGTGATCTCTGCTGAATGTAGTGGTTTAGGATATTCAACTGATCCTTCTAAAATGGATGGCCGTCTGCGTTAGATGTGGGGGATACTTGAGAGGTTAGGATACATAGTGGCTTTATTAACTTATAGTGTGTATATCTTTATGAACAAACAATGTCTCGTAAATAATTCTATTACAAACCTGTGCTATTTTCACATCCAGGAACACAACATTTAGTGTTCGACATGATTTAATCTTCGTACTTCGCACCAAAACAAAATATTCACTGTATGAGTCCTATCTCTGATCGTACTCTGCACTGCCGGAGGAGCACGAGAGGCTCTACTCAACGGACTTAGGTGGAGAAAGCACAATCGATTAACACTATAAAACGCCAGCAACCACACAATTTAACTTTAAAACAACACGCTCCGAGCTAAAATGTGGTGGCCATTGTGACCACAGATTATTTATTATGTTTTGTTTGTTGCTAAGCTAATGTTGCTATTCTATATATATGTATACAATATAATAAACGATCAATATTATTTATAATTGCGCTATCTCTGATTAGGTTTTGTGATTAATATAATGATATAAAATTAAAAGAACTCTTGACAGCTTAGCTATCACTACTTTACGGTTTCTTTTGATTTTGCAAACCTATACATGTACCGTATTACCCATGCGCAAGTATTAAAATTGCATACCCTGCTTCTCATGTCAAGAAAGAAGTAGAACACAGAGTACTTTTATATACTAAGTAGAACAATACAATAGTGACACTGCTGCCAGATGAAAAAATCTAATCAGCGCTGACAGCGGTGCACTAAGCGCTAGATTCGAATATATTCACGAGCCTTTAAATGACAGAACACTATTACTCACGGGGATATAAATACTACGTGAATTACAATTTACGTTTTTTTTTTTTCCCAATCCCGGGATTTTGGCGCCGCACATTCTATGCATTTGCCAGAGTCATGTCTTAGTTTTAGCTTCTATCTTGAAGTGATCTTGCCTTGATCTTGCATGTTCATTGTTCATGAGTTGTTTTCATTTTACAGGATGGATTGGTAGAATTTCGATGACTTTAAAACGAGGGAAACCATGACAATGTAAAAAAAAAAAAGAGTGTGTGTACTTATGTACACTCTAGGATAATGGATTGTAATCCATCATCCTAGTGTACACGCGTTAGAAGTTATACTTCTGTGGCGTATGGAAAAAAATAACTAAAATGCAGTAGTGATTAACGAGAAATATTAAAATGAATCAAAAAGATTTTATTTAAATAAAAAAGGTTTTATTAACGTAAAAATATGACGTGACATGTATGACATGACATGGTATGACATATACAACTTGAACATAGTAAGGCCACCTGGAACTAACTTCACGATGTTAAATTTAGGTGTCGGTGTGCGCGCGCATCGTAAAAATTCACTCTCATCATTTTTCTCTATCGCGCCAAAAGAAGTATAACTTCAAAAATAATTTAACGATTACAATAAACAAAGAATTAACTATCAGACTTTAGGCCCTGGATGGCATCTAGCTTCTTCAGTCCAGCAGAGCTACAGGGCTCTAACAAGAATGAGCCATAATCTATGACACTTCTTATCATAGAAATAGGAATAATCTTATTATTCATATTTCTATGCTTCTTATCAAAGCATTGTAGACAAGCCGTAAAGAAGAGGGATACGCACCCCACCAAACTCCCGAGAGGCATCGCAAGAGATTGAGAAACCTTTCACATCTGACACTAAGGTACTCACAGTGAGGTAGGAATGTCAATTTTGAGTCAAGTATTATACCTAAAAATTTTGTTTCATTACGAACGGGAATATTATCCCCGTTGTAAGAGGTAGCAGGATGTAAGGGATTACGTTGTCTAGAAAATACTACTACACTAGCTAAAAGCCGAGCTTTGTGAGGGCTCGCGTAGTTTTTCTGCCCGGTAATAATTTTTAAGGCAGTTTTTTTTTAAATATTAAATGGCGAATCTGCCCGACACTGGTAAAAAACTGCCAAACCACCAACCACTCCAACAAATGCATAAAATTTGCCATCATAATTTTGAATTTTGGCATAAAATAAGGCATAAAAATAATGTTTACCTTGTCATTGAAACTATTACAAATTTCCAACCAAATAAATGCATAAGAAAAATGTTATACTTTAAATCTTCGAGAATTCTCCAATGCTCGAAGCTTTAAATAGAAACAGAAAATTGTCAAAATTCTATTTATATTACATAATTTATAAAGATTAGGCTTGGGCTTACTATATCCGACTGAGGATTGGATAATTTGAATATATCTTATATCATTCCATACGAGGATATATATCCGCTTAGTATAACTGCTTCGTATGTCCGGTATGGATATACCGGACATGAAACACATCTCACATGGATATGTGAGATGTGTTTCAGACTTTGTAGATAAACTCACATAATAATACAAATTATATCAATTGGTATATCCCATATCCAAAATTAAGCATATCCGCGATTCATAACCGATATTATCTAACATGATTAGACCGTATCTGTTGTGTTTTGAAATTGCATTGTTTTTGTACCTGTTGTTAGTGATGATGTAATCCAAAATAATGAAATAGCACGGTTGCCTAGACAATACCTGTTCACTTACAGCTTGAATTTTTAACCGACTTCACAATGTTTTTTATGTTTTATCGAGATATACCGGATATATGGGATATATTAAAATTTGGAAGTGGAGTGAAGGATATATATCCGCTTAGGGATATATATCCGAAGATATAGATGTGTCCGGAGTTACCCAAGCCTGATAAAGATCCTTGAAATCTGCCACTTTTTCAACCGACTTCCAAAAAGAAGGAGGTTCTCAATTCTTCTGTATGTTTTTTTTTTCTTTTTTTGTGTGTGTATTGTTACATTAAATGCCAATCCGATGAGATGATCGTTTATTTCCACTTGAACACTAGGTTAGCACAATGTTCCACAGTAGATGTCCAAATCGTCTTGCACAATGATCAAATGTCCGTTAACACACACTGAGGTCGTTGGTAATCACAATCACTGATTTCACTGTTCACAGTTCACAATACTAGTTCACTGATAACACTTAACGATCACTTGGTCGCTACCCGCGCTTAGATGGTTACTCTGTCGCTTCCAAAGAATGACTGACTCAACGCCGCGATGCAAAGGACACAATAATTATTTTAGAAAATCCTCGATCAATAAAGAAAAGAATAGCGGACAAACAAAGCAATAAAATCACAACAACAATAGGCAGCTTTCCTTTGAACATCTGATGTAAACAACTTTACCATACATGCTAATTTGATCTCTAACGACTTATGAATAAGGTTCAATCTTAACTACAAAACTAGGTACATTGACTAAGGTCGAAATTCCAGGAAGGTTACTTTTATGACGGTCGGGTCGGGTGTTTATAGCCCCTAATTAGTCTATTCTTTCCCACGCTATTTTTGTTCGAGAAGCTTGGCGAAACATCGCGACTCGACGACGCGATGTAACATTATCCCCTTCTTAGTTATGATCGTCCCGATCATCATTTGTTCCATGGTATCGTGCAAGTCGATCGATGTGTACTACCCTCGGCTTTCCTCTCTGGCCTCGTTAAATGCGGTATGTAACGCCGTTTATCTTCATGATAATCTGGTATGGTCCTTCCTAATGAGCCTGCAGCTTCGGACTTTTTCCTTTCCTTCGTAGTGGGTTGTGCAACCAGACGAGAGTTCCTTCTTCGAAACCCATCGTATTCGCTCTACGATCTTGTCTTCATTTTTTCACCAGTTTTAAACTATTCTCTCGAACTATCCTGTGCACTTCGTCCAGCTGACTACGAAGATCACTGACATAGTCGGTTACAGGCTTCGGAGTATCTGGCGGGGAACCAGTTATGGCGTCGATAGGAAGTCTTAGTTCGTGTCCAAAATTCACATTTGCAGGCGTCATACCAGTGCTGTCATGGATAGCGGAACGGTATGACAACAAGAACAAAGGTATGTACTGATCCCAGTCTCGTTGATGTGCGTCCACGACTTTAGCCAGGTGATTCTCCAACGTCTGGTTAAACCTCTCAACCATTCCGTCTGACTGTGGATGAGCTGCCGTTGTCCGCGTCTTTTGGATCCCAAGGAGGGTGCACATTTCTTGGAATAGGGCAGACTCGAAGTTCCTTCCTTGATCAGAATGCAGTTCCATCGGTACACCAAATCGACAGATCACTTCTTGCACTAACTTCTTTGCGACTGTCTTTGCTTCCTGGTTTGGTGTCGCGAAAACCTCGGGCCATTTACTGAAATAATCTTGTACTACGATGATGTACTTGTTGCCTTCTTCAGTCTCGGGAAATGGCCCGGCAACATCCACGGCAATGCGCTCCCATGGTGCTCCAACGTTGTACAATTTTAGTTGTCCTTTACTTCTTCTCTTCGGTCCTTTTACTGATGCGCAAGCGGTGCACTTCCTGCACCAATCTTCCACATCCTCGCGGCTGTGTACCCAGTAAAATCGTCGACGAACCTTCACAAGAGTTTTCTTGACTCCTAGATGTCCACCAGAAACTCCATCATGAATGTGTCGTAGTAGAGAACCCACTTTACTCCGGGGAACAACGACCTGCATCGTAGTTTCTTTTCCATTGCTGTTTTCCCATTTTCGGTACAAAATTCCTTGTTCCAGAGTCAGGCTGTCCCACTGAGCCCAGTAACTTTTTGTAATTGGGCTGCAAGCTGACACGTCGCTCCACTGGGGCTTATTTCCAGACTTTATCCAATCCAGTACAGGTCGTAAATCACTGTCCTCCGATTGTGCTTGTCTCATATTGTCGCCGTTCCATTCGTCATCTGTTATGTCCATCCTGATGACTCTGACTTCTTCTTGAGACTCGTGCTTCTCGCAGTGTTTACAGTCATCTGCACAAGGTCTTATTGACAGGGCATCGGCGTTGCTATGGCCCTTTCCACTGCGATGTTCTGTCACGAAATTGAACTCTTGAAGTTGCTCGACCCATCGTGCCACTTGATCTTCCGGGCTCTTAAACTGAAGAAGCCATTTAAGAGCAGCGTGGTCAGTTCTGAGCGTAAACTCTCTTCCGATGAGGTACTTGTTGAAGTGCTGAAGAGTCTTCACCACAGCTAGCAACTCGCGGCGGGTGACACAGTAGTTTCGTTTGGATAATGATTTACTGAAGTATGCTATGACCACTTCTTGGTCTCCTTGGATTTGCGAGAGAACTCCTCCAATTCCCGTGTTACTGGCATCAGTGTCCACGATAAATCTTCCATCTCTGGTAGGGTACCCCAAGATCGGCGTTTCACACAGTTGCTGCTTAAGATTGTTGAAGGCGGATTCACACTCTAAGTCCCATAAAAATGTGCGCTTTTCTTCCGTCAGTCGATGTAAGGGTTTGGCAATTCCAAAAAAGTTCTTGACGAACCGCCGATAGTAAGCGCAATAATATTTCGGTTAAATATTCAGTTGGATATTTCAGTTAAAACATTTCAGTTAAACATTTCGGTTAAACATTTCAGTTAAATATTCGGTCAAAGTATTTTAGTTAAATGTTTCAGTTAAATATTTCAGTTAAATATTTCGGTTAAATATTTCTGTTAAATATTTCAGTTAAATATTTCGGTTAAATGTTTCGGTTAAATATTTCAGTTAAAAAGTTTCAATTAAAAAGTTTCAGATCAGTTGAAAGTTTCAGTTAAAAGTTTCAGTTGAACATTTCAGTTAAACATTTCGGTTAAATGTTCGGTTAAGTGTTTCAGGTGGCTGGGAGTGGAGCTCGTGGTGCGTGCGGGTGCAGTGGGTGGCAGAGCATCGCAGGTCGTTGTCCCTGGTGCACGCGCCGACTTGCTGCGTCGCTGCCTTCGCTCGACGACGCTGCGACTGCCGGCTCCGTCGCTCCCAACTCAACAACACATCCATAGCGGACTACCAACTATTTCATGTTTCAGGTGGCTGGGAGTGAAGCTCGTGGTGCGTGCGGGTGCAGTGGGTGGCAGAGCATCGCAGGTCGTTGTCCCTGGTGCACGCGCCGACTTGCTGCGTCGCTGCCTTCACTCGACGACGCTGCGGCTGCCGACTCCGTCGCTCCCAACTCGTTTCACTTTAATATTTCAGTTAGATGTTTATGTTGAATGTTTTGGTTGAATATTTCAGTGGAGTGTTTCGGTTAAATATTACAGTTAAATATTTCTGTTAGATATTTTATTTATAACTAAGTAAGCGCATAGTCCCAAAAACGACCTTACAGCCGTTTTATTCTTCGGGGTAGGCCAAGTTTGAACAGCCTTGATTTTGTCATGATCAGTTTGTACCCCGTTCTCCGAAATGATGTGTCCAAGGTAGCTGACTTTGGATTTAAAGAAGTCACACTTTTTGGCACTTAGCTTCAGGTTGGCTTCACGTAGGTCGTAGACGGTTCAAAACCTTCTCCAGTTTCTGCAGATGTTCAGTAAAATCACGGCCCAAAATGATGACGTTATCCAGGTACACCAAGCATACGTCTCCCAGTAATCCAACCATTACTCTGTCCATGAGACGTTCGAACGTTGCTTTTTTTTTATTTATTTTTTTATACGTTATAGGCTAGCGTTTGACCACTATCTCACCTGTTGGTAAGTGATGATGCGGTCGAAGATGGTAAGCATGCTAGGCCTAGAATGGGAACTGGCTCTCAAGGATAGCTTCCGGAACACATTAGATGTTTGGTGACAGATTTTCTAACTTGAGGGTGGTAGCTGGCCAGGCGGACACTAGATAGTGTCCTACCACCATGCGGGGGTTTTGTTGGTTTCTTAACGATGTTTTTCCTTCACCGGAGGGCCACTGTGAGAAGCGCACATAAATTTTTCGATAGAAAAATCCATTGGTGCGCGGCGGTTTGAACTCGGTACCACGGCATCAAAGCCGAACTCCCGATTACGCCACCGGGCCCTCAAAAGCATTACACTGTCCAAATGGCATGACGTTGAATTGCCAGAGTCCATTTCCAATGCCCGTACTGAATGCTGTCTTCTCTTTGTCTTCTGGACTGATTTCTTCCTGCCAGTAGCCACTTTTCAGGTCAACCGTTGAAAACCACTTCATTCCACTGAGCATGTCCAGTGTATCGTCTATTCGAGGCAAGGGGTAGCTGTCCTTCTTTGTGACTTCATTAAGCATTCTGTAATCTACGCAGAATTTGGTGGAGCCATCTTTCTTTTTCACCAGAACCACTGGCGATGACCAAGGACTTGTAGATGGTTCGATGAATTTCATTTTGGCCATGTCTCGTATCATGTCTGCAACTTCAGCTTCTTTCGCCCATGGAATCCTTCGTGGCCTCTGTCGTATAGGTCTTGCGTCGCCAGTGTCAATTTTGTGTTTAACAAGTCCGGTACGTCCACAGTTGTTTCCAGCGGCGAAGACGTCTTTAAACCGCATCAACAGACGTTTTGCTTGTGACAGCTGAGTGAATGTTAAGTTGTCTTTGGATGATTCCAGCAGCTGTGATATTTGATCTTCCGAGCTTGGTTCCGTAGAAGTAATATCCGTTCGTCGCAGGTACTTCACTTCTTGACATTTTCCAATTATGCTGTTTTTCTTCAGATGAACTTCTTCATTGCCAAGATGAAGAATTCGCACACTGGTCGTTCTGTTTGTCATGAGCAATGTTCTTGCAGTAATCCAGGTCGGATGTGTGCGCCCTCATCTTCGGCAACTACACATAGTCCACTCTTGACTGTATTTGGAAATTTCACTCGAACAATATTTTGCGATTTTGGAGCCAACACGACGTCCTTGAGACAGTAAAGCTTACACGGTGCCGTTCCTTCGAAAAACACTTCTTGCTCGGGAAACCGGAGTACACCACGGGCCACATCCAATATGCACTGCTGCTTCTCCAAAAAGTCCAATCCCAGAATGCAATCGTCAGTTATGTTGGCAATAAGCACAGGATGAATGTATGAGTGCTCACCGATGACTATCTCCACATCTGTATCGCCAAGGACAGGTACTGACTGGCCGGTTGCTGTCCGTAGTGAGCATGCTGCAGATCGATGTTTCCGTGATATAAATCGTTGCAGGAATTCAGGCTTCACAATAGTGCGCGATGCTCCTGTGTCCACTGTGAACTTGCAGGTCTTGTTGTTCAAGGTGCCCTCGACGATTAAGCTGTTCCCGTTGCACACTTGTGTCACAGTGACGGTGGGGGCTCTCTCTTGACCAGCCAGCGCCCGCCCCGCGGCCCTGGCGACGTTTAGTTTAACGCCTCCTCTTCCACTTGGGTCTCGGAATTTCTGACCCGTTTCTTCGTTTTCGGGAATTAACCCGAATATGCCCTTTTTCTCCACACCCGTAACATGTCGGTCCATAACGGGGCTTCCTGGGTTCAGTCACCAGCTCCCGAACTCTGTATGGTTTGGTGTCCCGTCGCACTGCTTCCACTTCTAAAGCATGAGCCAGAGCGCTCTTGAGTGTCTGATGATGACCCAACCGTACCGCAGCGCGTGGCGTCGACACGTAGGCTCGTCGGACCAACCTCTCGATTTCATCTGCCCACTGTTGCAATGTCTCTGTGGGCTTCTGGGTGCGCTCACGTAGTTGTGCCCTGTACGCATGCTCCATGTGCTTGTCTCCGTAGCGCGTTTCGAGGGCTTCCAGCAGGGTCTTCAGGGTCCTTTCCTCTTCAGGTATGCGTTCCAGGATAAGCTGAGCGTCTCCTTTCAGCGCTTATGTGAGCGCTGTATTTGCGTGCTCGTCTGTCCAGCCGCAAATTGTGGACAGCGTTGTGAATTGGAATTTGTAGGCTGCCCACGAAGATGTTCCGTCGAAGTGCGGCAAATCTAGTTTGAAGGGCGAGGTCATAGTGGGACCCTGGCTGCTATGTCCAATTCCTCGTAACTTCAGTTTCTGAAATTCGTTGGCCAAGTCATTCACGGTCTGCTCATGTATGTCAAACCGCCCTTCTACTTCCTTGATACTGGTTTCCACCATTTTGATCTTCTCTCCCATGCCGGCAAGCCCGCTCTGCAACTGACGTCCAATCGTCTCTTCCAGTTTGCGGCTAGCTTCTTCCTGTTCCTTGCGTGCTTCTTGTTGGGCCATCTGTACAGCCTATAGTGCAGCCTGTTGTTCCTGGCGAGCCTTCTCCTGTTTACGGCTAGCTTCCTCCTGTTTACGGCTAGCTTCTTCTTGTGCCGCTTGTACAGCCTGTAGGCCTGCGGCCTGTTGTTCCTCACGTACAGCTTGTAATGCAGCCTTTTGTTCTTGGCGTGCAGCTTCTTGTCCAGCTAGGAGAGCGGCTAGCATGGCCTCCAGGCCTCCATCCGTAGTTAGACTCACCGGCGGTGCTGTAGGTGGCGTTGCCATGGTGGATGCCATCGGTGTTGCCGCTGGCTCTTCCAATGTGGATGTTCCTGCTCCCGATGCTTCGAGCTCCTTCTGCCGGGTTGCATCCATCTCCGCCTGGCGCCTGGTGCGTGGAGTACGCGTGTCTTCCCTCGGAGTGATTGGCATTCCGCTTCTGATACCAATTGTTACGTGCGGGTTGGTATTAAAATGCCAATCCGATGAGATGATCGCTTATTGCTTGAACACTAGGTTAGCACAATGTTCCACGGTAGATGTCCAAATCGTCTTGCACAATGATCAAATGTCCGTTAACAAACACTGAGGTCGTTGGTAATCACAATCACTGATTTCACTGTTCACAGTTCACAACACTAGTTCACTGATAACACTTAACGATCACTTGGTCGCTATCCGCGCTTAGATGGTTACTCTGTCGCTTCCAAAGAAAATGAAATAGAAAATCCTCGATCAATAAAGAATAACAATAGCGGACAAACAAAGCAATAAAATCACAACAACAATAGGCGGCTTTCCTTTGAACAGCTGATGTAAATAACTTTACCATACATGCTAATTTGATCTCTAACGACTTATGAATAAGGTTCAATCTTAACTACAAAACTAGGTACATTGACTAAGGTCGAAATTCCAGGAAGGTTACTTTTATGACGGTCGGGTCGGGTGTTTATAGCCCCTAATTAGTCTATTCTTTCCCACGCTATTTTTGTTCGAGAAGCTTGGCGAAACATCGCGACTCGACGACGCGATGTAACAGTATGTTATTACGCGATTACTCCGTCAATTGTGAACCGATTCGTATGATTCTTTTTGTAATCGGTAGGGTACGTGTCCGAGGTGGTTCCGTTGTATTTTCATCGAGATTTGATAAGTATCTCCTGAGATATGACGATAAACGTCTCAAACTTGTTCATGTATTTCTGTTGTCGCTATAACAACAAATACTAAAAACAGAACAAAGTTAAAAATTAAAGGAAATGGGGACCCCATTTAGAAATAGAACCGGCTAATTCACGGTTACCGTGGCTAAGTCGAGTTGGACTCGCCCACCGAGGTTTTCGTACCAAAACCTTAGTAGTATCAATTAAGCTAGACCTCTAAATTGTATAAGCGCTCATATAACTCAGAGGCCTATTTTAATTGGCGGTACTATGCATGTATGAGGACATCCTTTAATTTTTAACTTATTTTATTTTTTGGAATTGATCCTTTATATGTGCTGTAAAAGACCTTGCTTCTTGCCAAATTTCATGATTCTAAATCAACGGGAAGTACCCTATAGGTTTTCGACCTAAAATCTATAGGGTACTTCTGGTTTACCTAAAATTGTTAATGTTGATTTAAAGCAAGGTCTTATAGCACAAGTAACGGAAAAATTCTGAAAAATAAAAAAAGTTCAAAATTAAGGTAAATTTTTGTACTTACAAATTTTCGCGAAAATATAAATTTGCCCATATCTTTTTATCGTGTTAACTCAGGACCTTTATTTTTATACAACTAATAAGGAACTATGACTTCAGTATTTGGTATAAATTTCAACTTGCTAGGTCCACCCGTTCCTGAGAAATTCAGTGGTGACACACGGACAGACGGACAGAGAGACAGACGGACAAGAAAGTGATCTTATAAGGGTTCCTTTTTTTTTACCTTTTGCGGTACGGAACCCTAAAAACTTGTTTTTTACAATAGCGTCATCTATAAACGATTGTTTAACTCAGTGTTTTTCAACATATTTCAAAACGCGACCCCTTTAGTATGAAAAAAAAATTCGTTACCACTACTTGCACTGTTTATAATCTGTATTTTCTTATATTGCTAGCTTCTGCCTGCAGCTTCGTTCGTGTGGCCTACAGGAAATATATTTTTTTTCTTTTACTGAGGCTTCGCGACCCCCTGCGACCCCCTAATAGAGGCTTCGCGTGAACCCTACGTGTGCGAGTCAGACTCGCACTTGGCCAGTTCATTTTAAATGGTAATAAAATGATTTTTTTACTGATAACACATCTACATGTGAATTTAAATAAATGAGCAGGTTATCGGCATATTGAAGGACTTTTACAGGGCTATCTATCGTTCTATAAAGTTCGTATATGAATAAATTATAAAGCAAAGGGCTGATGACGGATCGTCGCGGAAGGCCTTTCCAAACATATCTTATTTCATTGTAGTTGTCTAACTTAACTGATCTACAGTAAAGCATGTTTATAATAAAATTTGAAAGTGTTGATGGAACATTTACAGATTGTAATTTAGCGGTCAAAATTGGCAATAGTACGCTATCATACGCAGAATTAACATCGAGAAAAGCTGCAACAATAGATTCTTTACGGGAGACTGCCATGCGAATATCTGTCACGAAAATGCTTAAGCTGTCTTAAGTGCTTCTTCCTTTACGGAAACCATATTGTGACAGAATATCATGACATGACTTTTTATAAACCATTCTAAACGATTTTTAATGAGGTGCTCTGCAGTTTTTGCTATGACTGAAGAGAGTGCTATAGGTCGGTATGATGCTATGAGTCCCGGTGATTTGTCTGGTTTTAAAATTGGCAAAATAATTTGTGATTTACAGATATACCAGGCTCATTTGAAGCAGACATAGGTGCGGTTGAGTTTGGCATTACTAATGAAGAAGTAGATGCGATAGTAGTCTCAATAGCTTCGAGCATTTACCAATGGAGATGTTAACGCAAGGCGTACCCCTCTGCTGGCCATATAGCCATTTTTGGCCATATGAGCGTGAGTAACTACGCTGTATTTTTAATACTGTGTGCGTGTTTCAAGCTAGTGTGCGGGATCGTTAAAGTGAGTGATTTGTGTGTGTGCAATGTGTGTTTACCTCGCCCTCGTAAATATTGGCAGAAAAAAATGTTTGCGGATTACAACGTTAACATCTCCATTGGTAAATGATCGAAGCTCAATAGTGATATCCTCAGCCCACAGGAGGAACAGAGCCCCGGGGTTGGGGGGCTCCTCCATCGCTGAAAAAAACAAAGAAAAAGTGCTTACCGACAGATATTTCAAGCAACTAATTAAACTATATACAATAAATTTAACGATTCACAGTTTCAACTCTCCTAAACAATATTTACAAGGTAAAATAAAATTACCAAATTCACAAATTTAAAACACGCCCGCCAAGTTGGAGAGTTTCCCATAGTCATAGAGAAAGTATATTATATGTAGAGAACATAAGCGTATGCGAATGAAATAGCTATAGAGATATAACCCGACTAAAACGATGAACATGTGATACATATGCCAGCTATAAGATAAAATGAACAACGTATTTTGGTCGGGTTATACATGACAGCAGGTGAGAGCCAATGGGTGCACTAGAACTTGGTCCCAAACATTGCTGGAACCAGTTTAATCGCATACGCAGGTAAAGGATAAAAAATGTTGTTCATCTCGCTCTCTCATACTAGTGATTGTATAGTTTTATCCTTCTCATATTATTATTATTATTTAAATGCCATATCCGCTTAATATTTAATCCACGGTGTTAGTAATTATCGATAAATTCGCAGATTACTATATGAGTCAGAGATAAATTAAACGGAGAATAGACTCTACTCTTTATCCGCATTGCTACATATTAAACTTGATCGCGTACACCGGCCCCCATGAGACCGACCTTGAACGGAGTTTGTACCTTTCTTTTATATGGACAACTTATATATATACCATATATATAGTATAGAACATATATAGGACTATCAAGTTGTTAGACAAGGACACACTCCCACCCTGGTGTCTCTCAATTGGGCCGTTTTGTTTTACAAAGCAATTACAACCTTAAAGCATACGGATTAAAATGAATTTGTCAAAACATCTGCAGTGTACCATCCATTTATTTTCGTCTGTATGTTTATCCGTGATAAATTGCTTGATTTGATTGAAGCACAGAACAAAAAAAATATATACGGTCGAATTGAGAAACCTCCTCCTTTTTTTGAAGTCGGTTAACAAACCACAGACTTAAGCGCCTTATTCACGATCCATCTTGCTGTACGTCCCGCCAAGGACATGCACGATACACGATGCAAAAGTACCATGAATAGGCTTGACGTACGTCGATAATTATAATTAACTAGCTGTGCCCGCGACTTCGTCCGCGTGGAATAGTGTCTTTGGGTAGCATTAACAAATAAGACACATACGTAATCCCCCCTTCCCTCACTTCTACCTCCCCTTCCCCTCACTTACCTACCCTCCCCCTCACATCCACATCCCCTCCAGCTCTCCAATCGACAGCCTAAAAAATAAGTTTCAAGCTTCTAGCTCTAAAAAGGACGATACTTCTATACAACTTTTCATTCCCCCTTTCAACCCTCTTTTCACATGAAAAATTAGACTATTTTCTTTCTCAGGCTCTAGACTATATATGTACCAAATTTCATTTAAATCCGTTGAGTAGAACATTCACGTAAACCTTAAGGTGCGTACAGACTATGTAACATAACATGTTATATAACATGGTGAGATAACATGTTTCAGATAATGTGGACACTCATAAAACATGTTATAATAACATCGCAAAACAGTCGTCAAAGGACCACTTCGCTTTTCGGCAGAATTCAAAGCGGGCCGCTTCCATCGGCAAAACACGTGTACACGGTAAGGCGCGGTTTATAGAGAAGAAACGTGGCGCGGTCGGATGGCGGAGGCGGATAGTCAAAGTAACGCAATATTAACCTTATAGTGCGCAATATAGAGTCATTTTTGGCTTAAGGAGAATTGCGCCCGGTTCTTTAAAACATCAGCCGATCATGCCAGGGGCTAAAATAAGAAGCAAATACTGCCAAAATGGCAGGAACCTGCCACATATGGTCACACTGGCCGCATAGCCCCACGCGTCTCCGCCACTTCAGTATAATTTACGAAGCGAAGTGACAAAAGTTGGCACCACGCCAGGGGTTGCCCTCACCACGTTTCTTCTGTATAAACCGCGCCTTATATTCGCAAAACAGTCGTCAAAGCGCCGCTTCGCCTTTCGTGGCAAAGTTCAAAGGAGGCCGCGTCCATTATCAAAACACGTGTACACTACTGAATAGGCTTGGGCACAGAATAATGAATAGTACAAGTACAGATATTGCACTCCCTGAGAGCAAAAAGGCGAGATTAAACCTAGTTACAACGTCGGTAACGTTCAAAATGCGCTTCACGCCTCGAGTGCGACCTTGAATTTGCGTCACAGTATCAACTAATAGTAACTATGAACTATGAGTGCAAATGGGAGTTCCCGACCACCTGATACGCCTCATGCGTCGGCTCTATAATGACGGGACAGCTTCCGTTCGGATAGACGATGTGGAGTGGAGACGATGTGTGGCCTCTCCTACGGACTCGCAATCAACAGAGACAAAACCAAAATGATGATAGTGGATCGAGCTGAACTAAACCAACCAGGAATACTCTCAATTGGTAACTGTGGAGTTGTTCAACAATACATCTACCTAGGTTCCACTATCACGAACATTGGTGGGTGTGAGCACGAGATCAGAAGAAGATGCGCAATTACAAGATCTGTCGTGAGCAATTTAGATAAAATATGGAAGAATCGCAACATCACCAAAAACACTAAAGTGCGACTAATGAGATCTCTTGTCTTCCCTATTTTCCTGTATGGTGCAGAAACCTGGACTGTCAGAGCGCTGGACCGTCGTAAAATAGACGCTTCCCTTCATCAGATCACGATACATGCTATGTATGGGCTTATTATCAACATGATTATTTTCGACACGTTAGCAGCGTCCCACATATGCGGGACCTCACAAGCAGCGGGTGCGGCAGCGGATGCGGCAGAAACCCTCAAACGGAGGAAATATGCTGCCATTGGTGATGGCTACATTTTTCTTCCGTTTGGGGTCGAAACAATGGGTCCGTGGGGTCGAGATGCCCGGGGTTTTGTAAAGGAGCTGTCCAGACGTTTAATAGACGTCACTCATGACCAAAGAGCTGGCGCTTACCTCGGCCAACGGATTAGCCTAGCAATTCAACGAGGTAACGTCGCCAGCTTTTTGGGAACGTTACCGGCAGACAGCTGCGACCTAGGTTCTGTTTTTTATTTATAACTATTTTAATTTTTATTTATAACATTTCTAATAGTTTTATTTATTTTTAAGTTGTATATTTGCTGTAAATATGTGATGTAATAAAGTATGATTTATTTATGTTAATATAGAAGTTACAATTAATTTCGATTAATCTATATATATTTTATTATTAATATTAACATAACAAAAAATACTTTTATTAAGACGATAAGAGTAAATCAGTTATACAAAATTAAAATCATGAAACGACTGTCAGTTTCCGAGATAGTGACGGGAACTGGCGTGATTTTGTAACCGATTCGGATATGATTCGTTACGTTATTTAATAAGCCGATTATAATATTAGGAGATATTATGTTTACAAATAAGTTGATACCGATTCAAAATATGGATGTCTTATGAATACGTAATACGTTACGAAACTTTAACGTAAATATATTAAGATTAGTTTAAGATATTGAATGGCCATTCAATCTTGTTACTGTAAGATTATAGTATAAATCGTTTTTCTGTGTGTGGGAGGATGTACACATACGGATAGATAACATTCAATCTTGTTGTTATAAGATTATATTATAATTATTTCATCTGTATGTGATGATGATTACACATACATATAAAACACTTTCGAATTAGTTTAACTATAAGTTTATATTACAGATACATTTAATACCTATGTGGTTGAGCACATGCACATATATACATATATATCAATTAGTAACATTTACTCTCGTTTTATTACGTATCTGAGAATTATATATAATCACTATTAGTTGTACGCATATAATTGTATGTACGTACAACATTTGACTTAATTTATTGGAAAACTATGTGTGTTTTACTTAATCACAAGTTGCTGTATATGTAACATTAAAACATATAACGTCAAAAAACAAAATAATAATATAACGGATACGTGATTATTTCCGTATTAAATCGAAATCGAAACGGTTATGAGTGACAAGCGCACATCTCTACCTAGTCAGTGGGCCGACATGTTTTTTCGGACATAAACTCTCTCGTCTGCGCATAGCCGCCAAAAAGAAGTAATAAGTTTTTCCGCTCCCGCCCTGCCGCTCTTTTTTAAGCGGCAGGGCGGAGTCATTTACCATGAAACCCAGTGAAAATTAAATACAATAAGTGAGACAGAATAAAAATTACTTTTAAAAATAATAACTGTAAATTACGTTGAGCTCATGTTGCGCTAAAGGAAAGGAAGCCATTAAAATTTCCAACGGCGTGATTTAAAACTTCTTACAACCAGTGTTTGAAGAACTCTGAAGTGATATACAATGTTTAAAGGTTTGTAAGGAGCTGTTTTCAATTAAAATTAGTGGTACCATTGTTTCCATGTTTCGTAAACATTGTAAAGCGTGTACTACAGGAGTGCATGATCGTTTCAGGAGGTGATTAAAGTCGCAGCGTGCTAATAAAAATAAAAACAAAAAGGGGGCTTGTAACTACAAAAGGTAACAAACGAAATCAAGTATAAGGAACTCTGAATTATTCACGGTTTATCAAGGTAAGACATTTGTGATGTTCTTTCTATCATACCTAAAGTCCCCGTCACGAGAAGCTATAAATTATGTAAACAAGTGTTCAGGAGTTCACAACAGTTGGACCAACAAATAATATCGTTTAAAAACTAAAAAACAACCGACTTCAATGCCGCTTATTCATTTTCAGTACCAATTTTGAGATGTTTATCTCAATATCTCTGGAGATACTTATCATACCTCGATAAAATTACCATGGTACCACACTTGGGATATCTCCTTTCGAACAAAAAAAGAATAATCGAAATCAGTTCATAAACGACGAAGTTATCCGCGAACAAACATAAAAAAATAAAAAAAATAAAAAAATATATATACGGTCGAATTGAGAAACCTCCTCCTTTTTTTGAAGTCGGTTAAAAAAAAGAATTTCATACAGTCCGGCAAGTATAACTTGGCGTGCCTGTGCGCCACTGCTTTTACTTTGTACTTTGATAACAGTTTCTCTTAAACCACTTTTAATTACTTTTGGCATTATTGAACTATTTTAATGTAGCAGATTTATCATCAATAATGTCGCGGTAATCTCTCAAACGTCAAACTCACAGTTTCAATTAAAAGAATTAGTTCCAAAAACCACCACCGCCAAGTTATACTTGCCGGACTGTACTCGTACGCATTCGGAACTCGAATGACGCGTTTTTTTCAAAATGGCGTCCCGATAGTTTATATTGCGTCCGGTACCAAGAAACACAAACTATAGCGCTTTGCGTCGTTAAAATATGATCCGATTAAATTAAATAGGTTGTTACTTTCATATAACCCGTCTATATTTCATGTCGATTGAATATGGTCAATTTATTATTATCTCGCAGTATAAAATGTTTACTTAGTAAAAGATGTTTGTTTACATAATTTATAGCTTATCGTGACGGGGACTTTAGTCTATATATATATAGTCTAGTCATACTTTATATGCCTATTTAAAGCCATAAGGCTGCGATAGGAGTACGAGACGTTAAGTACAAACGCATTACCTAGTTAGACTAAGTCAAGAGATAACACATATTCATCTATCATTCTCAAGAATGTGATACAAGCAATGTCAGCCTAAGAGAAGTATATTTATTACTAGCACTTACCCGTTATAATATAAAACGGCACACTGATGATGACTATTGTTGATAACCTTTGTATGTAATTGATTTACCTATCTTTGTTATTATAGACTTATATTAATTATGTTCGGTCTGTTTAACCGGTCTCTGATAACCCTAACGGGAACTTATCTGACAGAATCTAATAAACTGTACAAGGCAATTATCTGTCGAGTTACTGCCTAGTAAGGGAACGGTGAAACCGGGTCTGAAATTTCTTACCGAATAAACAATTAAAGAATTTAGTTTTATCCTTTGTTCTAACAAATTCCTTAATAAGTTGAGAAAGTATAAATGAGTATAAGATTTATACAATATTAAACATGTAAAATTTTGTGAAATTTTCCTAAACAAATTCATATAGTTTGATAAAGAAATAAGTACAGATGTCAGACTATATAATTCACTTACACATATACTCTTCAGATCACATATTGCATACTTGAGATCACTGATAATCTAGGAATGTTTGATTTTATTACATATAATCTTAATAAGATACTCTTTGAATAATAAAGTATAAGAGATAATAATATAGTAATATTGTTTACTATTTTACTTCAGAAGTAATTATAAATTTAAGAAGTAATAATGATAACTTCCAATATTCTTATGCTCGTTTTAATGCATAACAAAATCAAAGAATAATTATGAATATTAATAACCAGAATAAAAGGAAAGTGTTATGTAACTACTAGTGGTAAATGTATGTTAAGATTACATGTTGACAAAAGGAATTACGATTATAAAATAAAGTTAATGTTGAGTTTAAAATAATTATGGTAAGAAATTAATGTGAAATTTAAACCACTCAAGCCAAAAGGGGCTACCACGAAAGGTTCATTGGAGATCCCACACTGCTCAATTTAAGTGGGGTACTACGAAACAATTTTCAGTATGTAACACTGTTTGAGACAGGGGGGTTACCATGAAACTAAATAAAGGGGACCTACCATAAAGGTCGGTGATGTACTAGTATAAAAGTAAACTAACTAATACTGAGTCAAGACTCAATTAGTGGGCAATGGCTATTATAAGATAAATATTTATACGGTAACAACTAACCATTAAATCAATTATTTATAATTGTTTATGTAATGTAATAATTCTTGCAATGAATTGAAGAGACGTTACTCGGGTTATTTCAGAAACTCAAAATGGAATCTATACTCATTTCGAGACTCCAAAATATTATTGATCATATGGAAAGTATGACAATAGAATGTGAACATGCGAACAATTCATTGGTCATTGACAAACAAAAGGCAGAGATTGCTGTTAAAAAATTAGAAGCGTTACATATACGTTTTTCTAATGAGTTAAACAATTATTTTAAAATGAGCTTGGAACCGTCAGCGGATGATATTTCTAGATTTAGCAACCTTCAACTTCATTCAGAAGAAGTTTTGATGGAATTGACTATTAAATTAAAGAGTGCGAATGAAGAAAGTAAAAGGGGTGATACTATATCAAGTAAATTACCAAAGTTGAGTTTACCTAATTTTAACACTACAGTACACGCGCGGCCTAATATAGTAGACCAGGATAACTCTTTTTGCAATAACTTTTTAGTTTAGCGCGCTAGAAACTAGTGATTCCAGGTGAGCCTCGTCTGGTATATTTGTCGCAACCTCAGTACCCCGCGCCACCCCGTACGCGACGCACGCACAAGTAATTTGGCGCCAAAACCGTGGGCCTACTAAAGTAGTCCGCGCGTGTATTGGCGTACCAAATTCAGGTATGTAACTTTTGATGTATTATCGATTTATAACGCTATTATAATATGCTCTACTTATTAATAATGCATTTATATGTATGTATATTCAATTGTTACTATTTATATATAGGTTATAAATTGTAAAATGTATTTTTCTTGCTTATTTTAGTTTTTTTTTTGGTCGATGTGCACTCTGCTCGAGAGCCCGAAATCGATCGACAAAAAAGTGGTGCAAGACTTGCAATAAATGGATTTGTCCCGATCACCAAGCAGTAGTGTGTCCTGAATGCTACGAAAACAAAGAAAATAGAAATTCTGTTTAGTTTTAAGTTTAAAAAAAGTTACGTTGATCTCAGAAGTGCCATTTATGTTAATTTTTCTTATATATTTACTAAATTGTTTATTATTAATACTATCTTAAAAAAATATCTAAAAAGTAGAGTTCTAAAAGTAAGTAAAATAAACACCTTTTAATATAATTTGTTGTTTTATTCACATAATTAGGAATATACAAGTTATTGATATTTTAAAATGGCCTACCAAATTAGGCCACGCATATACTCAAGTAAAAAAAAGGGGCGCGTGTACTGTAGTGTTAATGGAGATATTTTACAATGGCAACAATTTTGGGATCATTTTAGTTCCAATATTCACAATCGCAATCTACCTGAAGTAGATAAGTTACTTTATTTGAAATCTTCTTTAAGCGGTGAAGCAAGCAGGGCCATAGAAGGTTTAGAAACTACAAACAAGAATTATTCTATTGCTGTATCTACGTTAAAAGAGAGATATAGAAAAGAAGGCCAGATAATAGATGCACATTATTCGGCATTATACAAAATTAAATCTGCGAACAATACAGTAGAATACTGTCGCAGAGTATTAAACGAAATAGAGAGACACATTCGAGTATTGACCTCCTTGGGAGAGAACACAGAGCACAATCATTTAAGATTTATCATCACGGAGAAATTTCCCGAGGACATGATATATGAGATGAAGACTTCAGTGAGAACCGAATCCATTGAGGATATGAGAAAACAGTTAGAGATTATTATATCAGCTAGAGTAGAGGCAAATAGAATTTCTCAAATGAAAAACTCAGCTGATACCAGACATTACACAGTAGAAACTTTTCATGGTAGGGTCAACATGTGACAAACGATTCCAAGATATAACTCAAAAATGAATAATTTTCAAAGAGGACAATCTACATTTAATCGAGGGAATAAGACCTCGACCAATCAGACAAAATTGTATTATGCCAATAACCGCCATCAATATCATAATAATAAATACCAACATTACAATAAGGCTCAAAATTCAACTAACAACATCAACCAAAACAAAAGAAAGGCAGAACAGACATACAAACAAGAAGCAAAGAAAAGAAGAATAACTTGTATATTTTGTAAGGAGCAACATTTTAATGAGGACTGTAGAAAGGTGAGAACGGTTAAAGAAAGAAAAGCCAATTTGAAAGATAGATGTTATAGTTGCCTTCATCTAGGCCATCGTGAGTCATTATGCAAAAGAAAAAAAACATGCGCTCACTGTGGAGTATTTGGTACTTACAATCGAGCACTGTGTCCAAAAAATGATGTACCTCCAACAAGAAAAATTGACAACGGAAATTCTAATACTTTTTCCGCGACAGGAACTTCTGTAACTGTGCTACAAACAGCAGTAGTGGATTTAACAAATGAAGAAGAATCGCATTACCTGAAATGTCGAGTACTGATGGATTGCGGAAGCCAACGATCTTACGTCACTAAAAGAGCAGCTGATAAATTGAAATTACCACATGTAGAGGAACACCACATATCAGTATTCACGTTTGGTACAGATCAACCATTGTAGTACGATAGTCCGTATGTAAAACTAATAGTCCAGACGAGGACGAAGAATAACATCGTTCTTCATGCCAACGTTGTGCCATCTATCGCACAACAAGTATACTATCCAAAACAAGAACTGGATAAATGGAAGAATTAATATTTATTGGCGGACGACGGATCATTAGGTGATCAAATAGATATTCTTATTGGAAATGACTATTACTTCTCATTCCTCGGTATTGAGAAGGTGCGATTAAAAGACAGCCTGTTCTTAGTTAATTCTCAATTAGGATGGATGTTAACAGGAAAACAAGACTTTGAGACAGCGGATAATCTGACAGTCAATACATATTTTCAGTCAAATAAAGAAGTAAAACTAAATAAACCAGATCTACCTTTTGATAATTTAAATTTAAAATCTTTATGGGATTTAGAAAGCATTGGAATTACTGATTCACCAAATACCACAAAAGAAGAAGAAGTCTTAAATCATTTCAATAATTCAGTAAAAATTGAAAAGAATAGATATTCTGTTTGTTGGCCATGGAAAGAAAATTTAGCAACATTACCCTCCAATTTAGGACTAGCACAAGGAAGATTGGTTGGTCTACTGAAACGAATGAATAAGGAATCATTGAAATCCTACGATGAGACAATTCGAGACCAATTAGACAAGGGAATTATTGAGACAGTTCCTCAGGAAGAGATACCACAAGGCAAATACAAGGTACATTATCTTCCTCATCACGGAGTTCATACACCCGGAAAGGCTGTTCGAATCGTGTACGATGCATCAGCCAAACTGAAAGATAGAGTCAGTCTCAATGAATGCTTGCGAGCAGGACCTATATTATTAGAAGATCTAACAGGATTATTGATAAGATTCAGGTCACATAAGATTGGATTGACAGCAGACGTAGAAAAAGCTTTCTGAATCAGCTGAATGGTTCATTACTTTTTTTTTTCTAATTCAAAGCGTTAAATTCTGCTTTTGCTATGTTTACTTGATAATTGGTTATTATTTATTTTATGATTTATGATTTTGACGTGTATATGTGCGTATATTTATACTGCCTACATACTGAATAAATGCTTTGATTCTTTGATTCTTTGATTCCTTCAAATAGGACTACATAATGATAGCAAAGACGTTACGAGGTTTCTTTGGATCAAAGATATATCCAAAGCAGCTACTGAAGATAACATAATAACACCTACGATTTTGTCGTGTACCATTTGGAGTTATTTCAAGTCCATTTCTATTGAATGCCACACTCAAGTATCATCTAGGACGATCTAATAATTAAGGCGTTCGTCGTGCCTCAGATGATATATATGTAGACAATGTAGTGACTGGAACCAAGACAAATCTACAAGCAGTAACGCTCTATAATAGTCTAAAAAGAGAATTCGATAATATATCAATGAATTAAAGAGAATGGAATTCAAATTCGAAAACTTTGAGAGAAAATGTCACAGATATTAGCAAGGAAGACATAGTAAAAGTCCTAGGTTTAAACTGGGACACAAAAAATGATACACTTCAGCTACGACCAAACAATGTAGATCTACAAACAACTAAGCGAGGAGTTTTAAGAACGATAGCATCAGTATACGACCCATGTGGATATGTAGCACCAGACTTGATAGCACCGAAACTGTTCATGCAGGATCTGTGGAAAAGGAATGTCAAATGGGATACACCTTTATCAACAGAAGACGTTGAAGTATGGAAAAAGTTGCATGAGAATATTCAGGACTGCACAAGCGTGGTGCAAGATATTATACAGAAGATTTTGAAAATAACGAAATTCAATTACATTGTTTCACGGACGCTTCAACAAAAGCGTATGCAGCGGTAGTATACGTGGTAAATAAAAATGGAACAGCATTTATAGTTGGAAAATCGAGGCTGACGCCTATAAAAGACCAGAATAATTTACAAATACCCCGTTTGGAATTACTGGGTGTACTTATTGGAAACCGTCTGTTAAAATACGTGGAAAAGTAGCTTAAGATTATAATAAAACAACAATTTATATGGACAGACAGTCAAATTGTTTTAGATTGGTACCATTCAGATAAACTGTGGACACCATTTGTGACGAAAAGAATAGAAGAAATAAGAGGTAACAAAAACCTAATTATGAGGTATGTACCAACGGACTTAAATCCAGCCGACATTGCAACAAGACCAAAAAATTTAAAACAAGGTAAAGACTTTTGGCTAAAGGGACCTGACTTTCTCTTACGAGACATAACCTTGAAAGAGAATACTCGCTCTTGGGGGCGGAGGGTCCGTCAAAACCATCTGAATATCTGACGGATGTTCATAATAATAGATCAGAGGAAATTAATGGAAGGGAGTCGACAAAAGAAATAATAAAAAAGGTACCGGATGTACAAAACAAATTGATGAAATTAAGAGGATACAGAAAGAACACTATCCAGAGGAAGTTGAAGGAAAGGTAACTAGTATCAATCGTAACCTTCGTTTGTTTTAAGACCATGAGGGGATTTTGAGGTCAAAAGGGAGATTAGAAAATGTACACGGGACATTCAGTGAGAAATATCCTATATTACTCCCAAAAGATTGTGACTTCACAAACAACTTAATAAAGACAATTCATAAGGATAACTTCCATGTGGGAGCAAACCACACATTAAGCATTATTCGCAAAAACTACTGGATACCACAGGGAAAAGTACAAGTTCAAAAGATAATAAGACAATGTCCCAATTGTATCAAAAATGGGGGCGGACCATTTAAATTACCACCTACCCCATCGTTACCAGCAGAAAGAGTGAATTATAGTTCACCATTCACTTTTATTGGTCTAGACTACCTTGGGCCAATTTTGGTCAGAACAGAAGAAGGAAAACAATCAACAACGAAAAGATGGATATGTTTGTGCACTTGTTTGGCGGTGAGAGCCATACATTTGGAAGTCATTCAAGACTTAACAGCGAATGAAGGAATTATGGCAATAAAATGGATGATGTCGACAAGAGGGATTCCACAATTGATAATATCAGATAATGCTACTCAATTTAAATTAATATCAGAAATACTAACAAATTCTTATTGTGAAGAGAGGAACATCAAGTGGAAATGCATACCTCAATTAGCACCTTGGTTTGGAGGATTTTATGAAAGTTTAGTAGGGTTGGTAAAACATTGTATGAAGAGAACACTACAGAAACATCTACTAAATGATAGTCAATTGTTGACTATAATAAAAGAAATAGAAGCCACTCTGAATACAAGACCTCTTACATGTATAGACACTGAAATGATACATGTTCTGACGCCAGCTGATTTTCTTACAGTAGGCAAGACCATAAATGTTGCAACTTTCAAAGATGACATCCCTCTAGAAGGAACTACAACAAAAATTGACTTAATCAAAGCATGGAAAAGAGCATTCATAATTCTTAATGAGTTTAAGGAAATGTTTATGAATCGGTACCTTCCTAGTCTAAGGGAGAGGTATCAAAATTCGGTAAAAGAACCAAGAATTAAATCGTGGCGTACCCCCAAGGAAGGACAAATTGTCCAGATAAGAGGGGATACGAAAAATCGGGAAGATTGGAAGGTAGGCAAGATAATTGCACTAAAATCTAGTGAAGATGGGTTTATCAGAGTCGCCAAAGTTAAGGTTGCAAACAAAGAATTTACACGGTCCATAGCTCAATTATATCCGCTTGAAATAAATGACTCAGATCTCGGAGACGATATTCAAGATGATTCTGCAATGAAGAATCAACAATTTCATAGTGGGAGATTTATTAGTCCCACGAATGATCAAATACCTATGCAGACAGCTAATGAGGAGCGTGTAAACACCGTGGAGTTTACAAGGGCTGATGATGGAGAGATGAGAGCTCCATCACCAATTAATAAAGCACCAGATAGTGGTGATGAGAAACGTTTAAATGACCAGCAAATTGGTAATGTACCACAAAGTGACAAGCAATTGAGGCCTGTAAGAGCCGCTGTGACAAAAGCAAAAGCCTTGGAGAGGATCCAGGAGTAGACTCGCAGCCTGAAGGGCATGCTCTAATTTGCCGGTCGGGAGTGTCGCGACGAGGGTTCGCGATATTAAAATTATGGCAACATTGGAGATGTCGTTGCGACTATGGCTCGCGATATTTCTAACATGGCAACATTAAAGATGCCGCCTAATTAGTTGTAATGAAAACAACATGGAGTTTTTTACCGGCAAAACTGCCGAAGTTGTATTGAAGTGGAAAATATGTCTGTGAAAGTGTGGTGAAGGCGTGGAGCAGTTTTCCAGCCTCATTGATAAAAGCTAAGTCTCTATGGATTGTCTGACCTTTATTATTACTGTAATTATGAGAATCTTAAGCTTTATTGATATGCTTATATTATACCTAATTACAATCACAAGTACTTATTTACTGTTACACACAAATTACAATCTGATATGAACGCTCAGTCCAGAATATGTATTAATGTATATAATAATGATGTTTCATGCCCAATATGTAGTCTCCTGGTTGTAGCGAGACATAGTACCAATTAACTGAGGAGAATAGTCCCAGTCCTTAAGTGGTTAGCTGGTAGCCCCTTAAGTGGACCTGGGGTGTACAGGATCCCATGTGACTGCGGAAAAAGTTATATCGGTGAGACACGACGCAACATATCGACGCGGGTACATGAACATATCAGGAGCGTAAAAAACGTAGACACTGTCCGGTCGGCGGTCGCCGAACATGCCCATACTCCGGATTCCCAACACTATCTTCGGTTTGATAAGACCTCCGTGCTCTCACGGGAGAAGTTCTATGTTCCTCGTAAGGTACGTGAGGCCATAGAGATTAGTCGATATCCGAATTTTAATCGGGATGGAGGATGGACTGTATCGCCGTCTTGGAAGCCGGCTTTAACTGACAACACTTATAATAATAAAAATACCTTGTTGTGGACTTGTGAAGCTGACACTACAAGTGCAGTGTGTCTGACCAACCAAACAGACAATAGTGATAGTGACCACTCATCGGATGTCGACGTTGAGCTTCCGCTTTTGTCCGAGAGGAGACAAACATCGCCAACACCGCCGGCCGCCGTTCCCGCGCCTGCCCCACGATCAGCAAGGCAGTTACGTGCCGAAGCTCGTTGCGCGAGGAGCTTGCGGTAGACGTGGCTCCCAGAAGAAGGACACCAAACGTGTCTGAAACTGGTCGGAGCAATTCCGATAAAAAAACCCGTGAGTGTACAACCGTTCTTAATAATAATATTATGTGTAATCCTCACGATACATTTAATAATCAAATATAAATCATTGGTAGTTGGAGTCACCCACCTGGGACTATTCTCCTCAGTTAATTAGTACTATGTCTCGCTACAACCAGGAGACTACATATTGGGCATGAAACATCATTATTATATACATTAATACATATTCTGGACTGAGCGTTCATATCAGATTGTAATTTGTGTGTAACAGTAAATAAGTACTTGTGATTGTAATTAGGTATAATATAAGCATATCAATAAAGCTTAAGATTCTCATAATTACAGTAATAATAAAGGTCAGACAATCCATAGAGACTTAGCTTTTATCAATGAGGCTGGAAAACTGCTCCACGCCTTCACCACACTTTCACAGACATATTTTTCACTTCAATACAACTTTGGCAGTTTTGCCGGTAAAAAACTCCATGTTGTTTTCATTACAACTAATTAGGCGGCATCTTTAATGTTGCCATGTTAGAAATATCGCGAGCCATAGTCGCAACGACATCTCCAATGTTGCCATAATTTTAATATCGCGAACCCTCGTCGCGACACTCCCGACCGGCAAATTAGAGCATGCCCTTCAGCCTGCGAGTCTACTCCTGGATCCTCTCCAAGGCTTTTGCTTTTGTCACAGCGGCTCTTACAGGCCTCAATTGCTTGTCACTTTGTGGTACATTAACAATTTGCTGGTCATTTAAACGTTTCTCATCACCACTATGTGGTGCTTTATTAATTGGTGATGGAGCTCTCATCTCTCCATCATCAGCCCTTGTAAACTCCACGGTGTTTACACGCTCCTCATTAGCTGTCTGCATAGGTATTTGATCATTCGTGGGAC
>CATOZX010000003.1:0-24609 GCA_954871355.1 Cabera pusaria | reverse complement strand
GTCTGGGGAAAGGTGGCGCTAAGCGTCACAGGAAAGTGCTCCGCGATAACATCCAGGGTATCACGAAGCCAGCCATCCGTCGTCTGGCGCGCAGAGGAGGCGTGAAGCGTATCTCCGGTTTGATCTACGAAGAGACCAGAGGTGTGCTGAAGGTGTTCCTCGAGAACGTGATCCGCGACGCAGTCACATACACCGAGCACGCCAAGAGGAAGACTGTCACCGCCATGGACGTCGTGTACGCCCTGAAGCGTCAGGGCCGCACCCTGTACGGTTTCGGCGGTTAAATCGTCTACGGCGAGGCGCGGCGAGTTTCTTTACTCGGGGGGGTGTGTGTGTGTGTGCGTGCGCGTGTTTTTGTGCGGAATGTGATTATGCTGTGCTGTGTACCGTTGTCGTCGTGATGTTCTTTGATGGATGTATTTGTATTGTTCATTTCATCTCATCATGATCATCGCGATGTGCGGACCACGCACGCAGGCGGCTCACAATCCACACGTGCACGTGCATGCCACCCCCGCGCATAGTTCTACGTTGGCGCATCGTATCACATAAAAAAGGCCCTTTTCAGGGCCGCATATGTTTCCTTATTATATATATTATCAATAATATGATAATATTGTTTCTTGACATCGATATTGTTAACGCAAACGCAATTTTTCTATCCGATCAGATCAGATAGAGATCCGTTGTGTATGTATATATAGTATAGGTAGGTACCTACGTTCGTCTTTGATTAATCTTATCTATCTATTCTATATTAATAGTTTGATCATGGACCACAAATCTCTGTGTGTACCTATATATTATGGGTGCATACTGTAAGTTTATAGTGTATGCTTTTTAAGAATAACGTTGTGATGTGACCTATTAGTTAGTTAGTTAGTAGTACACTGGTTATAAATAAAAACCTAAGATTATTATTGTTCAAGGTAACGGATACATAGATAAATACATATTATTTATTTATGTAATACGTACAAGATAATAGAATAGATACACTATAATAGGTATATTGATCAAGTGAAGAAATCGTTCGCATCAGTAAGTCACTGCGATGTGATAGGACGATTCCTCTGTGAGCTCGCGACGCATGGGTACAAATTTTTAACGTAATCTACTATGACATACATATATGTATAGTGTTATTAAAAAACATTTATGAACGCCTCACCTAAATAAGGCATGTAATAAAAATTAAATTTCATACAATATAATTTTAACATAATAAATACCGATACTCGTAGACAACGATAGTCATATGGTTAGGAAATGTACCACGTGTTTTTAGAGCTCCAAAATATTGGTCGTTTTATACTACAATAATGATAATATATACATTGTTCTCTTACTACATATGGAAAACGATATCTTTGGCGTTTGTTTATCGAGTAATACGAGTGAAATACATTAATTTTATAGAGAAATTTCAATTTAAAACATGACACGGCCTTAACGTCGCCGCGAGTCACGCCTATAAATCGATCTACATTAAAGTGTAACACTTTTTTCAGTATAACGATCTATCCATCAGATGGTCATGTTCAAAATGTACCATATTAGATTTTCCGCGAGTTCGGTGTAATAATAAAATAATATAAAAATGCATTTTATTCTGACCGCTGTTAGTGAAAAGTCACGAGCGTTCATACGAGAAATCGTCTCTCGACTCCGGTGTTCTCTATACGGTAAAGATTTCTTATATTTCGATTTATACAATTATAGCCAGCGAAGCAAAAATCTAATATTACTCGCTTTTAAAACGTACTAAAGTGATATTTCAACAATGGCAGACACAGCGGTAGCTACCGAGGCTCCAGCACCGGCGACACCGGCGAAGAAACCGAAGGCGAGCGCAGCCGCAGCAGGCGGTGCCAAGAAACCTAAGGCGAAACCTACGCATCCGAAGACCTCTGAAATGGTGAACAGCGCCATCAAGGAGCTGAAAGAGCGCAGCGGATCCTCGCTGAAGGCCATCAAGAAATACATCGCCGCCCAGTACAAGGTCGACGCCGAGAAGCTCGCGCCCTTCATCAGGAAGTATCTGAAGAGCGCCGTCGAGTCTGGCGCGCTCATCCAGACCAAGGGCAAGGGCGCATCGGGCAGCTTCAAGCTCGAGTCGAAGTCATCCGGCGCGAAGAAACCCGCCGCCGGTTCGAAGGCAGCCAAATCGACAGGAGCGAAGGAGAGCACGCCCGCCAAGTCCAAGAAGGCCGCCGCTTCATCAGCCGCCGCCGGCAGGGGCAGGAAGGCGGCCGCGTCGTCGCCCGCCAAGTCCAAGCCCGCCATCAAGGACAAGAAGGCCGCAGCCGCCAAGAAGAAGCCCGCCGCCGCCGCCGCCAAGAAAGCGACCGCACCGGCCAAGGCGAAGGGCGCCGCAGCAGCCGCGCCTAAAGCGAAAAGATCCGCCAAGCCTCCCACGAAGAAGCCGAAAGCTCCCAAGCCCAAGAGAGCCGCCGCAGCAGCCACCCCCAAGTCTAAGGCGGCCGCCAAGAAAGCATCCGCCGCCAAGAAGTAAACCTGAAGGCCTGCAGCGAACGCAAGCTACACAGCAACAGCAGAGCAGTGAATAGCATGCAGTCAGTGCGCGCCTCGCATACGCTCCTCCGTCCGTGTTGTTGTTGTTGTTGTTTGTGTGTGTGCGTGTGGTGCTACGATGATGATGATGATCATGTGTTACCATCATCAATCCCATCGCGGCAGCAGCAGCAGCAGCAGCAGCAGCAGCAATCGGCGGAGTGTTGTGCTCATTATTCATGCTCGATCGCTTGTGAGCGGAACGGCGGTACGCCTATTACGCTCTACTCGCACCAAAAACAGCCCTTTTCAGGGCTAACAAATAAATCTGAACATATACGCCATTTACGTTTCATATGTAATGTTTCAGACGACGCTCGATACGATATTTCATATATACGCTCGACAGACACACACTTTTCATAATCTTCATATTAGGAGGTATGACGAATCTTCTTATTCCGCAACGCAAGCAGGCAGGCAGGCAGTATGTTATGTAGGTATATAGATAGGTAATATTTTTCATTCTTCAGGTGAAAAATAAAATAACACATCACCACCCACACAGAGCCCGACTGCCCGACTATCTATCTCTCTATATACTTATTTATTATGTATATCATATCTATCTGGCTGGGTAAAATTATACATATATATGTACATAAATAAATAAAAAATTATATTGAGTTACATACCTATCTATCTACCTATGTATCTAATTTAATGCTTAATAATATTTTAATACTCTCTATCTACGACTAATACTTTCTCTCTCTCTGATCGCGGCGTACGCTATATTGCGGCAGTCACTGCATCCGGCGGTCCGTTTTTATATAAAAGCGTTTTCAACTTGTACTAGTCGTTCAGTCTGTACGAGCAACTCGCGCGCTCCGTACTCCTTATTCGTGTTGTTTTTGACTTAAATTTAAATTTATCAAACATGTCCGGACGTGGTAAGGGCGGTAAAGTAAAGGGGAAGGCAAAGTCGCGTTCTAACCGTGCCGGTCTGCAGTTCCCAGTGGGTCGTATTCATCGACTTTTGCGTAACGGCAACTACGCCGAGCGCGTCGGTGCCGGTGCACCTGTGTACCTGGCCGCCGTGATGGAGTATCTGGCCGCTGAAGTGCTAGAGTTGGCAGGAAACGCCGCGAGGGACAACAAGAAGACCAGGATCATACCTCGTCATCTGCAATTGGCCATCAGGAACGACGAGGAATTGAACAAGCTGCTCTCCGGCGTGACCATCGCACAGGGTGGTGTGCTGCCCAACATCCAGGCCGTCCTCCTGCCGAAGAAGACCGAGAAGAAGGCGTAATAGTGTGTCGTCGCAACGCATCTCCACGAGAGCCGGTACCCGGTGTTTGTTGTGTTACATACTGACTGATGTGTATAATTACGGTGTTGTTTATGGTGTGCGCGCTTTTTCTGCGCTCCTCTGTCGCAACATATAGACAACATCCGTATTCGGTTATGTATGTTAGCAGCATCATCGAGTGACGATCGCTCAAAAAGGCCCTTTTCAGGGCCACAATATGATTCGTATAATTATTATGCTTGTTGGTGTGGTACATAATGTTTTCAATACTTACTTACTACACTCGAGCTTTAATATAATTGTGTTTCTATGATCAGATTGGTACGATAATAAAAAAAAAAAACGCTAACAATAAAATAAAATTATAATATATACCATGCTAATGCAGTACTCTAAATTAAATACACATAAACAGTTATTACATTAGATTACTTACTTAATTTGTTTTTTTTTTTTTTTTTTTTATAATTTAATTTAATAATTCCATATAGAAGAAGATGGGTCTGTTGTCTATAGATTTTAATAGTAAGATCTATATAATTAGGTAATATATTCAGAATATAAATAACAATGATTATTTATTAACTATTGCCCGTTTTTAACAGACTTCAAAAAAAGGAGGAGGCTTCTCAATTCGACCGTATTATGTTTGATCGCGGATAACTTCGTCGTTTATGAACCGATTTCGATTATTCTTTTTTTGTTCGAAAGGAGATATCCCAAGTGTGGTACCATGGTAATTTTATCGAGGTATGATAAGTATCTCCAGAGATATTGAGATAAACATCTCAAAATTGATTATGAAGATATTATTATTGATTAATTTTCTTTTCTTTTTACTCTCTCTTTAAAGATAATATTAACTAAATTACATAAAAAAAAAAAAAAAAAACTATATTATATATAACACGAGTAATCAAAGATTTAAGCGCGATGCACTGAAATAATTTCAATAATGATTTTGCATCTCGCTCTAAACACATACAACACGGGGTCGCTTTGTACGATGCGGCGCGATCTCGACGACAAGCGGTTAATAAAAGTCGATTTTATCCTCGACGAAAATTCATTCGCACGGTGAACGCATCAGCGGACGCTCGTGTGTTACAGTTGTGAATACCATTCTGTGTGTAGCTAACTTGCAGTGTATCACTTGTAATCATCATGCCGCCCAAGACTAGTGGAAAGGCCGCCAAGAAGTCTGGCAAAGCCCAGAAGAACATCTCCAAGACTGACAAGAAAAAGAAGAAGCACAAGAGGAAGGAGAGTTACGCCATCTACATCTACAAGGTGCTCAAGCAGGTCCACCCCGACACCGGTATCTCCAGCAAGGCCATGTCGATCATGAACTCCTTCGTGAACGACATCTTCGAACGTATCGCTGCCGAGGCGTCCCGCCTGGCGCACTACAACAAGCGTTCCACAATTACATCGAGGGAGGTGCAGACTTCGGTGAGACTCCTGCTGCCCGGCGAACTCGCTAAGCACGCTGTCAGCGAGGGCACCAAGGCCGTAACCAAGTACACCAGCTCCAAGTAAACCGTCCGTGTACGTAACGCGGTCGGTGCGACTTGGTGCACAAAAAGGCCCTTTTCAGGGCCACAAAATTATTCTAATACTTTTACGGTAGACACATAGATGTGTGTTAACCGCAGTATATGTTTGTTGACAACGAATAATATTATGATATGTATAACGCATAAATAAATTTTAATCTTGTGTAGACCAGACTACTACAGATATTGTTCTATTTTTGAATTCATTATGAACATAGAACCGATTATGTTAAATAAACAACGGGATGATATAGGCTAAAATTAATGAGATATACTTATTTACTACTAATATTCGATAGAAACAGCTGAATACTCGTCATTGAATGTTCCTTCTGTTCAATGATATAGCTAGGTATATAAACTATATGATGACTATGGCTTTGCTTCGGCAATTAATGTAACCAACAGGCCTAATGCTGTTTGATGATGATATTATTTATTTTCAAAATTCGTTCTTTAATTATTTATTTTAAAATGAAAAAAGTTATGATATGGAGACGATGATGCGAACGAGGCGTGGCTAGCGCGCGTGCGAGCGAGTGAGAGACTCATCGCTCCTCTAGCACCTATATAAAAGAGCTATAAGACACGCGAACGGTTTTCGTACATTACCATTCGCGTCTCGTCGTCCGTACGATACGATACACGTCGCGTGTGATTTTTATCGTTCTCACTCATTCGTGTGTTCTATAATATTAAATAATGGCACGTACAAAGCAGACCGCTCGTAAGTCCACCGGTGGCAAGGCGCCCCGCAAACAGCTCGCCACCAAGGCGGCGCGCAAGAGCGCACCGGCAACCGGCGGCGTGAAGAAACCTCATCGTTACAGGCCCGGAACCGTCGCTCTGCGTGAGATCCGTCGTTACCAGAAGAGTACAGAGCTGTTGATCCGCAAGCTGCCGTTCCAGCGTCTGGTGCGTGAGATCGCGCAGGACTTCAAGACCGACCTTCGTTTCCAGAGCTCCGCTGTGATGGCTCTGCAAGAAGCGAGCGAGGCTTACCTCGTCGGTCTCTTCGAGGACACCAACCTTTGCGCCATTCACGCGAAACGCGTCACCATCATGCCGAAGGATATCCAGTTGGCGCGCAGGATCAGAGGCGAACGCGCCTAGAGCTCGTATCAATTCTTTCGATCGGCAGTTGTTAACTACGCGGTGTTAGTGCAGTGTAGTTTAGTAGCATTGCAGTTTTCACCATCGTCGCATCGAAGTGAATATAAAAGGCCCTTTTCAGGGCCACATACGTTTCATGATTATATAATTTACTTTATAATTTGTTTCGTTACGGGCGATCATACGATATTATAACGCATACAAACTTATTATTATTAAAATAAATAATACACACGCTACACTACCTCATACCTATCTTAGATATACGAGTATGGATATGTATTTACATCCGTCTGTCTTATTGTATTATGTCTATGTATATTTATTTATTATTTATATATATATATATATATATATATATATATATAATATATATATATATATAAATAATAAATAAATATACATAGACATAATACAATAAGACAGACGGATGTAAATACCTATATATCTGTATATCACTTAAATGTAATGTGCAGCGCAGGCACGATTACGTATACGTTAGACGTTAAATATTACATTTTTTTTTTTTTTTTTTTTAGTTAAATCTATATATAAGTTAATAATAATAATATTATTTATTTTGCATTAATAAGATTTAGAATAAAAATGAAAATAATTGAATAAACGTCACAGACAGTTTTACCCCCTCGCAATCTATTACCTCGCCCCGCGGTGCTCGTTCGGTCCCGCTCTTGCGTTATTATATAAAAGGAGAATATTCGACGTGTGGATACACCAGTCGTCGTTCGTACGCCGTCTGAATTCGTTGAGCGCGCGAGTCGTATTCTCTAAATCTAAACAAAAATGACCGGTCGCGGTAAGGGAGGAAAAGGTCTGGGGAAAGGTGGCGCTAAGCGTCACAGGAAAGTGCTCCGCGATAACATCCAGGGTATCACGAAGCCAGCCATCCGTCGTCTGGCGCGCAGAGGAGGCGTGAAGCGTATCTCCGGTTTGATCTACGAAGAGACCAGAGGTGTGCTGAAGGTGTTCCTCGAGAACGTGATCCGCGACGCAGTCACATACACCGAGCACGCCAAGAGGAAGACTGTCACCGCCATGGACGTCGTGTACGCCCTGAAGCGTCAGGGCCGCACCCTGTACGGTTTCGGCGGTTAAATCGTCTACGGCGAGGCGCGGCGAGTTTCTTCGTACTCGGGGGGGTGTGTGTGTGTGTGCGTGCGCGTGTTTTTGTGCGGAATGTGATTATGCTGTGCTGTGTACCGTTGTCGTCGTGATGTTCTTTGATGGATGTATTTGTATTGTTCATTTCATCTCATCATGATCATCGCGATGTGCGGACCACGCACGCAGGCGGCTCACAATCCACACGTGCACGTGCATGCCACCCCCGCGCATAGTTCTACGTTGGCGCATCGTATCACATAAAAAAGGCCCTTTTCAGGGCCGCATATGTTTCCTTATTATATATATTATCAATAATATGATAATATTGTTTCTTGACATCGATATTGTTAACGCAAACGCAATTTTTCTATCCGATCAGATCAGATAGAGATCCGTTGTGTATGTATATATAGTATAGGTAGGTACCTACGTTCGTCTTTGATTAATCTTATCTATCTATTCTATATTAATAGTTTGATCATGGACCACAAATCTCTGTGTGTACCTATATATTATGGGTGCATACTGTAAGTTTATAGTGTATGCTTTTTAAGAATAACGTTGTGATGTGACCTATTAGTTAGTTAGTTAGTAGTACACTGGTTATAAATAAAAACCTAAGATTATTATTGTTCAAGGTAACGGATACATAGATAAATACATATTATTTATTTATGTAATACGTACAAGATAATAGAATAGATACACTATAATAGGTATATTGATCAAGTGAAGAAATCGTTCGCATCAGTAAGTCACTGCGATGTGATAGGACGATTCCTCTGTGAGCTCGCGACGCATGGGTACAAATTTTTAACGTAATCTACTATGACATACATATATGTATAGTGTTATTAAAAAACATTTATGAACGCCTCACCTAAATAAGGCATGTAATAAAAATTAAATTTCATACAATATAATTTTAACATAATAAATACCGATACTCGTAGACAACGATAGTCATATGGTTAGGAAATGTACCACGTGTTTTTAGAGCTCCAAAATATTGGTCGTTTTATACTACAATAATGATAATATATACATTGTTCTCTTACTACATATGGAAAACGATATCTTTGGCGTTTGTTTATCGAGTAATACGAGTGAAATACATTAATTTTATAGAGAAATTTCAATTTAAAACATGACACGGCCTTAACGTCGCCGCGAGTCACGCCTATAAATCGATCTACATTAAAGTGTAACACTTTTTTCAGTATAACGATCTATCCATCAGATGGTCATGTTCAAAATGTACCATATTAGATTTTCCGCGAGTTCGGTGTAATAATAAAATAATATAAAAATGCATTTTATTCTGACCGCTGTTAGTGAAAAGTCACGAGCGTTCATACGAGAAATCGTCTCTCGACTCCGGTGTTCTCTATACGGTAAAGATTTCTTATATTTCGATTTATACAATTATAGCCAGCGAAGCAAAAATCTAATATTACTCGCTTTTAAAACGTACTAAAGTGATATTTCAACAATGGCAGACACAGCGGTAGCTACCGAGGCTCCAGCACCGGCGACACCGGCGAAGAAACCGAAGGCGAGCGCAGCCGCAGCAGGCGGTGCCAAGAAACCTAAGGCGAAACCTACGCATCCGAAGACCTCTGAAATGGTGAACAGCGCCATCAAGGAGCTGAAAGAGCGCAGCGGATCCTCGCTGAAGGCCATCAAGAAATACATCGCCGCCCAGTACAAGGTCGACGCCGAGAAGCTCGCGCCCTTCATCAGGAAGTATCTGAAGAGCGCCGTCGAGTCTGGCGCGCTCATCCAGACCAAGGGCAAGGGCGCATCGGGCAGCTTCAAGCTCGAGTCGAAGTCATCCGGCGCGAAGAAACCCGCCGCCGGTTCGAAGGCAGCCAAATCGACAGGAGCGAAGGAGAGCACGCCCGCCAAGTCCAAGAAGGCCGCCGCTTCATCAGCCGCCGCCGGCAGGGGCAGGAAGGCGGCCGCGTCGTCGCCCGCCAAGTCCAAGCCCGCCATCAAGGACAAGAAGGCCGCAGCCGCCAAGAAGAAGCCCGCCGCCGCCGCCGCCAAGAAAGCGACCGCACCGGCCAAGGCGAAGGGCGCCGCAGCAGCCGCGCCTAAAGCGAAAAGATCCGCCAAGCCTCCCACGAAGAAGCCGAAAGCTCCCAAGCCCAAGAGAGCCGCCGCAGCAGCCACCCCCAAGTCTAAGGCGGCCGCCAAGAAAGCATCCGCCGCCAAGAAGTAAACCTGAAGGCCTGCAGCGAACGCAAGCTACACAGCAACAGCAGAGCAGTGAATAGCATGCAGTCAGTGCGCGCCTCGCATACGCTCCTCCGTCCGTGTTGTTGTTGTTGTTGTTTGTGTGTGTGCGTGTGGTGCTACGATGATGATGATGATCATGTGTTACCATCATCAATCCCATCGCGGCAGCAGCAGCAGCAGCAGCAGCAGCAGCAATCGGCGGAGTGTTGTGCTCATTATTCATGCTCGATCGCTTGTGAGCGGAACGGCGGTACGCCTATTACGCTCTACTCGCACCAAAAACAGCCCTTTTCAGGGCTAACAAATAAATCTGAACATATACGCCATTTACGTTTCATATGTAATGTTTCAGACGACGCTCGATACGATATTTCATATATACGCTCGACAGACACACACTTTTCATAATCTTCATATTAGGAGGTATGACGAATCTTCTTATTCCGCAACGCAAGCAGGCAGGCAGGCAGTATGTTATGTAGGTATATAGATAGGTAATATTTTTCATTCTTCAGGTGAAAAATAAAATAACACATCACCACCCACACAGAGCCCGACTGCCCGACTATCTATCTCTCTATATACTTATTTATTATGTATATCATATCTATCTGGCTGGGTAAAATTATACATATATATGTACATAAATAAATAAAAAATTATATTGAGTTACATACCTATCTATCTACCTATGTATCTAATTTAATGCTTAATAATATTTTAATACTCTCTATCTACGACTAATACTTTCTCTCTCTCTGATCGCGGCGTACGCTATATTGCGGCAGTCACTGCATCCGGCGGTCCGTTTTTATATAAAAGCGTTTTCAACTTGTACTAGTCGTTCAGTCTGTACGAGCAACTCGCGCGCTCCGTACTCCTTATTCGTGTTGTTTTTGACTTAAATTTAAATTTATCAAACATGTCCGGACGTGGTAAGGGCGGTAAAGTAAAGGGGAAGGCAAAGTCGCGTTCTAACCGTGCCGGTCTGCAGTTCCCAGTGGGTCGTATTCATCGACTTTTGCGTAACGGCAACTACGCCGAGCGCGTCGGTGCCGGTGCACCTGTGTACCTGGCCGCCGTGATGGAGTATCTGGCCGCTGAAGTGCTAGAGTTGGCAGGAAACGCCGCGAGGGACAACAAGAAGACCAGGATCATACCTCGTCATCTGCAATTGGCCATCAGGAACGACGAGGAATTGAACAAGCTGCTCTCCGGCGTGACCATCGCACAGGGTGGTGTGCTGCCCAACATCCAGGCCGTCCTCCTGCCGAAGAAGACCGAGAAGAAGGCGTAATAGTGTGTCGTCGCAACGCATCTCCACGAGAGCCGGTACCCGGTGTTTGTTGTGTTACATACTGACTGATGTGTATAATTACGGTGTTGTTTATGGTGTGCGCGCTTTTTCTGCGCTCCTCTGTCGCAACATATAGACAACATCCGTATTCGGTTATGTATGTTAGCAGCATCATCGAGTGACGATCGCTCAAAAAGGCCCTTTTCAGGGCCACAATATGATTCGTATAATTATTATGCTTGTTGGTGTGGTACATAATGTTTTCAATACTTACTTACTACACTCGAGCTTTAATATAATTGTGTTTCTATGATCAGATTGGTACGATAATAAAAAAAAAAAACGCTAACAATAAAATAAAATTATAATATATACCATGCTAATGCAGTACTCTAAATTAAATACACATAAACAGTTATTACATTAGATTACTTACTTAATTTGTTTTTTTTTTTTTTTTTTTTATAATTTAATTTAATAATTCCATATAGAAGAAGATGGGTCTGTTGTCTATAGATTTTAATAGTAAGATCTATATAATTAGGTAATATATTCAGAATATAAATAACAATGATTATTTATTAACTATTGCCCGTTTTTAACAGACTTCAAAAAAAGGAGGAGGCTTCTCAATTCGACCGTATTATGTTTGATCGCGGATAACTTCGTCGTTTATGAACCGATTTCGATTATTCTTTTTTTGTTCGAAAGGAGATATCCCAAGTGTGGTACCATGGTAATTTTATCGAGGTATGATAAGTATCTCCAGAGATATTGAGATAAACATCTCAAAATTGATTATGAAGATATTATTATTGATTAATTTTCTTTTCTTTTCTTTTTACTCTCTCTTTAAAGATAATATTAACTAAATTACATAAAAAAAAAAAAAAAAAACTATATTATATATAACACGAGTAATCAAAGATTTAAGCGCGATGCACTGAAATAATTTCAATAATGATTTTGCATCTCGCTCTAAACACATACAACACGGGGTCGCTTTGTACGATGCGGCGCGATCTCGACGACAAGCGGTTAATAAAAGTCGATTTTATCCTCGACGAAAATTCATTCGCACGGTGAACGCATCAGCGGACGCTCGTGTGTTACAGTTGTGAATACCATTCTGTGTGTAGCTAACTTGCAGTGTATCACTTGTAATCATCATGCCGCCCAAGACTAGTGGAAAGGCCGCCAAGAAGTCTGGCAAAGCCCAGAAGAACATCTCCAAGACTGACAAGAAAAAGAAGAAGCACAAGAGGAAGGAGAGTTACGCCATCTACATCTACAAGGTGCTCAAGCAGGTCCACCCCGACACCGGTATCTCCAGCAAGGCCATGTCGATCATGAACTCCTTCGTGAACGACATCTTCGAACGTATCGCTGCCGAGGCGTCCCGCCTGGCGCACTACAACAAGCGTTCCACAATTACATCGAGGGAGGTGCAGACTTCGGTGAGACTCCTGCTGCCCGGCGAACTCGCTAAGCACGCTGTCAGCGAGGGCACCAAGGCCGTAACCAAGTACACCAGCTCCAAGTAAACCGTCCGTGTACGTAACGCGGTCGGTGCGACTTGGTGCACAAAAAGGCCCTTTTCAGGGCCACAAAATTATTCTAATACTTTTACGGTAGACACATAGATGTGTGTTAACCGCAGTATATGTTTGTTGACAACGAATAATATTATGATATGTATAACGCATAAATAAATTTTAATCTTGTGTAGACCAGACTACTACAGATATTGTTCTATTTTTGAATTCATTATGAACATAGAACCGATTATGTTAAATAAACAACGGGATGATATAGGCTAAAATTAATGAGATATACTTATTTACTACTAATATTCGATAGAAACAGCTGAATACTCGTCATTGAATGTTCCTTCTGTTCAATGATATAGCTAGGTATATAAACTATATGATGACTATGGCTTTGCTTCGGCAATTAATGTAACCAACAGGCCTAATGCTGTTTGATGATGATATTATTTATTTTCAAAATTCGTTCTTTAATTATTTATTTTAAAATGAAAAAAGTTATGATATGGAGACGATGATGCGAACGAGGCGTGGCTAGCGCGCGTGCGAGCGAGTGAGAGACTCATCGCTCCTCTAGCACCTATATAAAAGAGCTATAAGACACGCGAACGGTTTTCGTACATTACCATTCGCGTCTCGTCGTCCGTACGATACGATACACGTCGCGTGTGATTTTTATCGTTCTCACTCATTCGTGTGTTCTATAATATTAAATAATGGCACGTACAAAGCAGACCGCTCGTAAGTCCACCGGTGGCAAGGCGCCCCGCAAACAGCTCGCCACCAAGGCGGCGCGCAAGAGCGCACCGGCAACCGGCGGCGTGAAGAAACCTCATCGTTACAGGCCCGGAACCGTCGCTCTGCGTGAGATCCGTCGTTACCAGAAGAGTACAGAGCTGTTGATCCGCAAGCTGCCGTTCCAGCGTCTGGTGCGTGAGATCGCGCAGGACTTCAAGACCGACCTTCGTTTCCAGAGCTCCGCTGTGATGGCTCTGCAAGAAGCGAGCGAGGCTTACCTCGTCGGTCTCTTCGAGGACACCAACCTTTGCGCCATTCACGCGAAACGCGTCACCATCATGCCGAAGGATATCCAGTTGGCGCGCAGGATCAGAGGCGAACGCGCCTAGAGCTCGTATCAATTCTTTCGATCGGCAGTTGTTAACTACGCGGTGTTAGTGCAGTGTAGTTTAGTAGCATTGCAGTTTTCACCATCGTCGCATCGAAGTGAATATAAAAGGCCCTTTTCAGGGCCACATACGTTTCATGATTATATAATTTACTTTATAATTTGTTTCGTTACGGGCGATCATACGATATTATAACGCATACAAACTTATTATTATTAAAATAAATAATACACACGCTACACTACCTCATACCTATCTTAGATATACGAGTATGGATATGTATTTACATCCGTCTGTCTTATTGTATTATGTCTATGTATATTTATTTATTATTTATATATATATATATATATATATATATATATATAATATATATATATATATAAATAATAAATAAATATACATAGACATAATACAATAAGACAGACGGATGTAAATACCTATATATCTGTATATCACTTAAATGTAATGTGCAGCGCAGGCACGATTACGTATACGTTAGACGTTAAATATTACATTTTTTTTTTTTTTTTTTTTAGTTAAATCTATATATAAGTTAATAATAATAATATTATTTATTTTGCATTAATAAGATTTAGAATAAAAATGAAAATAATTGAATAAACGTCACAGACAGTTTTACCCCCTCGCAATCTATTACCTCGCCCCGCGGTGCTCGTTCGGTCCCGCTCTTGCGTTATTATATAAAAGGAGAATATTCGACGTGTGGATACACCAGTCGTCGTTCGTACGCCGTCTGAATTCGTTGAGCGCGCGAGTCGTATTCTCTAAATCTAAACAAAAATGACCGGTCGCGGTAAGGGAGGAAAAGGTCTGGGGAAAGGTGGCGCTAAGCGTCACAGGAAAGTGCTCCGCGATAACATCCAGGGTATCACGAAGCCAGCCATCCGTCGTCTGGCGCGCAGAGGAGGCGTGAAGCGTATCTCCGGTTTGATCTACGAAGAGACCAGAGGTGTGCTGAAGGTGTTCCTCGAGAACGTGATCCGCGACGCAGTCACATACACCGAGCACGCCAAGAGGAAGACTGTCACCGCCATGGACGTCGTGTACGCCCTGAAGCGTCAGGGCCGCACCCTGTACGGTTTCGGCGGTTAAATCGTCTACGGCGAGGCGCGGCGAGTTTCTTCGTACTCGGGGGGGTGTGTGTGTGTGTGCGTGCGCGTGTTTTTGTGCGGAATGTGATTATGCTGTGCTGTGTACCGTTGTCGTCGTGATGTTCTTTGATGGATGTATTTGTATTGTTCATTTCATCTCATCATGATCATCGCGATGTGCGGACCACGCACGCAGGCGGCTCACAATCCACACGTGCACGTGCATGCCACCCCCGCGCATAGTTCTACGTTGGCGCATCGTATCACATAAAAAAGGCCCTTTTCAGGGCCGCATATGTTTCCTTATTATATATATTATCAATAATATGATAATATTGTTTCTTGACATCGATATTGTTAACGCAAACGCAATTTTTCTATCCGATCAGATCAGATAGAGATCCGTTGTGTATGTATATATAGTATAGGTAGGTACCTACGTTCGTCTTTGATTAATCTTATCTATCTATTCTATATTAATAGTTTGATCATGGACCACAAATCTCTGTGTGTACCTATATATTATGGGTGCATACTGTAAGTTTATAGTGTATGCTTTTTAAGAATAACGTTGTGATGTGACCTATTAGTTAGTTAGTTAGTAGTACACTGGTTATAAATAAAAACCTAAGATTATTATTGTTCAAGGTAACGGATACATAGATAAATACATATTATTTATTTATGTAATACGTACAAGATAATAGAATAGATACACTATAATAGGTATATTGATCAAGTGAAGAAATCGTTCGCATCAGTAAGTCACTGCGATGTGATAGGACGATTCCTCTGTGAGCTCGCGACGCATGGGTACAAATTTTTAACGTAATCTACTATGACATACATATATGTATAGTGTTATTAAAAAACATTTATGAACGCCTCACCTAAATAAGGCATGTAATAAAAATTAAATTTCATACAATATAATTTTAACATAATAAATACCGATACTCGTAGACAACGATAGTCATATGGTTAGGAAATGTACCACGTGTTTTTAGAGCTCCAAAATATTGGTCGTTTTATACTACAATAATGATAATATATACATTGTTCTCTTACTACATATGGAAAACGATATCTTTGGCGTTTGTTTATCGAGTAATACGAGTGAAATACATTAATTTTATAGAGAAATTTCAATTTAAAACATGACACGGCCTTAACGTCGCCGCGAGTCACGCCTATAAATCGATCTACATTAAAGTGTAACACTTTTTTCAGTATAACGATCTATCCATCAGATGGTCATGTTCAAAATGTACCATATTAGATTTTCCGCGAGTTCGGTGTAATAATAAAATAATATAAAAATGCATTTTATTCTGACCGCTGTTAGTGAAAAGTCACGAGCGTTCATACGAGAAATCGTCTCTCGACTCCGGTGTTCTCTATACGGTAAAGATTTCTTATATTTCGATTTATACAATTATAGCCAGCGAAGCAAAAATCTAATATTACTCGCTTTTAAAACGTACTAAAGTGATATTTCAACAATGGCAGACACAGCGGTAGCTACCGAGGCTCCAGCACCGGCGACACCGGCGAAGAAACCGAAGGCGAGCGCAGCCGCAGCAGGCGGTGCCAAGAAACCTAAGGCGAAACCTACGCATCCGAAGACCTCTGAAATGGTGAACAGCGCCATCAAGGAGCTGAAAGAGCGCAGCGGATCCTCGCTGAAGGCCATCAAGAAATACATCGCCGCCCAGTACAAGGTCGACGCCGAGAAGCTCGCGCCCTTCATCAGGAAGTATCTGAAGAGCGCCGTCGAGTCTGGCGCGCTCATCCAGACCAAGGGCAAGGGCGCATCGGGCAGCTTCAAGCTCGAGTCGAAGTCATCCGGCGCGAAGAAACCCGCCGCCGGTTCGAAGGCAGCCAAATCGACAGGAGCGAAGGAGAGCACGCCCGCCAAGTCCAAGAAGGCCGCCGCTTCATCAGCCGCCGCCGGCAGGGGCAGGAAGGCGGCCGCGTCGTCGCCCGCCAAGTCCAAGCCCGCCATCAAGGACAAGAAGGCCGCAGCCGCCAAGAAGAAGCCCGCCGCCGCCGCCGCCAAGAAAGCGACCGCACCGGCCAAGGCGAAGGGCGCCGCAGCAGCCGCGCCTAAAGCGAAAAGATCCGCCAAGCCTCCCACGAAGAAGCCGAAAGCTCCCAAGCCCAAGAGAGCCGCCGCAGCAGCCACCCCCAAGTCTAAGGCGGCCGCCAAGAAAGCATCCGCCGCCAAGAAGTAAACCTGAAGGCCTGCAGCGAACGCAAGCTACACAGCAACAGCAGAGCAGTGAATAGCATGCAGTCAGTGCGCGCCTCGCATACGCTCCTCCGTCCGTGTTGTTGTTGTTGTTGTTTGTGTGTGTGCGTGTGGTGCTACGATGATGATGATGATCATGTGTTACCATCATCAATCCCATCGCGGCAGCAGCAGCAGCAGCAGCAGCAGCAGCAATCGGCGGAGTGTTGTGCTCATTATTCATGCTCGATCGCTTGTGAGCGGAACGGCGGTACGCCTATTACGCTCTACTCGCACCAAAAACAGCCCTTTTCAGGGCTAACAAATAAATCTGAACATATACGCCATTTACGTTTCATATGTAATGTTTCAGACGACGCTCGATACGATATTTCATATATACGCTCGACAGACACACACTTTTCATAATCTTCATATTAGGAGGTATGACGAATCTTCTTATTCCGCAACGCAAGCAGGCAGGCAGGCAGTATGTTATGTAGGTATATAGATAGGTAATATTTTTCATTCTTCAGGTGAAAAATAAAATAACACATCACCACCCACACAGAGCCCGACTGCCCGACTATCTATCTCTCTATATACTTATTTATTATGTATATCATATCTATCTGGCTGGGTAAAATTATACATATATATGTACATAAATAAATAAAAAATTATATTGAGTTACATACCTATCTATCTACCTATGTATCTAATTTAATGCTTAATAATATTTTAATACTCTCTATCTACGACTAATACTTTCTCTCTCTCTGATCGCGGCGTACGCTATATTGCGGCAGTCACTGCATCCGGCGGTCCGTTTTTATATAAAAGCGTTTTCAACTTGTACTAGTCGTTCAGTCTGTACGAGCAACTCGCGCGCTCCGTACTCCTTATTCGTGTTGTTTTTGACTTAAATTTAAATTTATCAAACATGTCCGGACGTGGTAAGGGCGGTAAAGTAAAGGGGAAGGCAAAGTCGCGTTCTAACCGTGCCGGTCTGCAGTTCCCAGTGGGTCGTATTCATCGACTTTTGCGTAACGGCAACTACGCCGAGCGCGTCGGTGCCGGTGCACCTGTGTACCTGGCCGCCGTGATGGAGTATCTGGCCGCTGAAGTGCTAGAGTTGGCAGGAAACGCCGCGAGGGACAACAAGAAGACCAGGATCATACCTCGTCATCTGCAATTGGCCATCAGGAACGACGAGGAATTGAACAAGCTGCTCTCCGGCGTGACCATCGCACAGGGTGGTGTGCTGCCCAACATCCAGGCCGTCCTCCTGCCGAAGAAGACCGAGAAGAAGGCGTAATAGTGTGTCGTCGCAACGCATCTCCACGAGAGCCGGTACCCGGTGTTTGTTGTGTTACATACTGACTGATGTGTATAATTACGGTGTTGTTTATGGTGTGCGCGCTTTTTCTGCGCTCCTCTGTCGCAACATATAGACAACATCCGTATTCGGTTATGTATGTTAGCAGCATCATCGAGTGACGATCGCTCAAAAAGGCCCTTTTCAGGGCCACAATATGATTCGTATAATTATTATGCTTGTTGGTGTGGTACATAATGTTTTCAATACTTACTTACTACACTCGAGCTTTAATATAATTGTGTTTCTATGATCAGATTGGTACGATAATAAAAAAAAAAAAACGCTAACAATAAAATAAAATTATAATATATACCATGCTAATGCAGTACTCTAAATTAAATACACATAAACAGTTATTACATTAGATTACTTACTTAATTTGTTTTTTTTTTTTTTTTTTTATAATTTAATTTAATAATTCCATATAGAAGAAGATGGGTCTGTTGTCTATAGATTTTAATAGTAAGATCTATATAATTAGGTAATATATTCAGAATATAAATAACAATGATTATTTATTAACTATTGCCCGTTTTTAACAGACTTCAAAAAAAGGAGGAGGCTTCTCAATTCGACCGTATTATGTTTGATCGCGGATAACTTCGTCGTTTATGAACCGATTTCGATTATTCTTTTTTTGTTCGAAAGGAGATATCCCAAGTGTGGTACCATGGTAATTTTATCGAGGTATGATAAGTATCTCCAGAGATATTGAGATAAACATCTCAAAATTGATTATGAAGATATTATTATTGATTAATTTTCTTTTCTTTTTACTCTCTCTTTAAAGATAATATTAACTAAATTACATAAAAAAAAAAAAAAAAAACTATATTATATATAACACGAGTAATCAAAGATTTAAGCGCGATGCACTGAAATAATTTCAATAATGATTTTGCATCTCGCTCTAAACACATACAACACGGGGTCGCTTTGTACGATGCGGCGCGATCTCGACGACAAGCGGTTAATAAAAGTCGATTTTATCCTCGACGAAAATTCATTCGCACGGTGAACGCATCAGCGGACGCTCGTGTGTTACAGTTGTGAATACCATTCTGTGTGTAGCTAACTTGCAGTGTATCACTTGTAATCATCATGCCGCCCAAGACTAGTGGAAAGGCCGCCAAGAAGTCTGGCAAAGCCCAGAAGAACATCTCCAAGACTGACAAGAAAAAGAAGAAGCACAAGAGGAAGGAGAGTTACGCCATCTACATCTACAAGGTGCTCAAGCAGGTCCACCCCGACACCGGTATCTCCAGCAAGGCCATGTCGATCATGAACTCCTTCGTGAACGACATCTTCGAACGTATCGCTGCCGAGGCGTCCCGCCTGGCGCACTACAACAAGCGTTCCACAATTACATCGAGGGAGGTGCAGACTTCGGTGAGACTCCTGCTGCCCGGCGAACTCGCTAAGCACGCTGTCAGCGAGGGCACCAAGGCCGTAACCAAGTACACCAGCTCCAAGTAAACCGTCCGTGTACGTAACGCGGTCGGTGCGACTTGGTGCACAAAAAGGCCCTTTTCAGGGCCACAAAATTATTCTAATACTTTTACGGTAGACACATAGATGTGTGTTAACCGCAGTATATGTTTGTTGACAACGAATAATATTATGATATGTATAACGCATAAATAAATTTTAATCTTGTGTAGACCAGACTACTACAGATATTGTTCTATTTTTGAATTCATTATGAACATAGAACCGATTATGTTAAATAAACAACGGGATGATATAGGCTAAAATTAATGAGATATACTTATTTACTACTAATATTCGATAGAAACAGCTGAATACTCGTCATTGAATGTTCCTTCTGTTCAATGATATAGCTAGGTATATAAACTATATGATGACTATGGCTTTGCTTCGGCAATTAATGTAACCAACAGGCCTAATGCTGTTTGATGATGATATTATTTATTTTCAAAATTCGTTCTTTAATTATTTATTTTAAAATGAAAAAAGTTATGATATGGAGACGATGATGCGAACGAGGCGTGGCTAGCGCGCGTGCGAGCGAGTGAGAGACTCATCGCTCCTCTAGCACCTATATAAAAGAGCTATAAGACACGCGAACGGTTTTCGTACATTACCATTCGCGTCTCGTCGTCCGTACGATACGATACACGTCGCGTGTGATTTTTATCGTTCTCACTCATTCGTGTGTTCTATAATATTAAATAATGGCACGTACAAAGCAGACCGCTCGTAAGTCCACCGGTGGCAAGGCGCCCCGCAAACAGCTCGCCACCAAGGCGGCGCGCAAGAGCGCACCGGCAACCGGCGGCGTGAAGAAACCTCATCGTTACAGGCCCGGAACCGTCGCTCTGCGTGAGATCCGTCGTTACCAGAAGAGTACAGAGCTGTTGATCCGCAAGCTGCCGTTCCAGCGTCTGGTGCGTGAGATCGCGCAGGACTTCAAGACCGACCTTCGTTTCCAGAGCTCCGCTGTGATGGCTCTGCAAGAAGCGAGCGAGGCTTACCTCGTCGGTCTCTTCGAGGACACCAACCTTTGCGCCATTCACGCGAAACGCGTCACCATCATGCCGAAGGATATCCAGTTGGCGCGCAGGATCAGAGGCGAACGCGCCTAGAGCTCGTATCAATTCTTTCGATCGGCAGTTGTTAACTACGCGGTGTTAGTGCAGTGTAGTTTAGTAGCATTGCAGTTTTCACCATCGTCGCATCGAAGTGAATATAAAAGGCCCTTTTCAGGGCCACATACGTTTCATGATTATATAATTTACTTTATAATTTGTTTCGTTACGGGCGATCATACGATATTATAACGCATACAAACTTATTATTATTAAAATAAATAATACACACGCTACACTACCTCATACCTATCTTAGATATACGAGTATGGATATGTATTTACATCCGTCTGTCTTATTGTATTATGTCTATGTATATTTATTTATTATTTATATATATATATATATATATATATATATATATAATATATATATATATATAAATAATAAATAAATATACATAGACATAATACAATAAGACAGACGGATGTAAATACCTATATATCTGTATATCACTTAAATGTAATGTGCAGCGCAGGCACGATTACGTATACGTTAGACGTTAAATATTACATTTTTTTTTTTTTTTTTTTTTAGTTAAATCTATATATAAGTTAATAATAATAATATTATTTATTTTGCATTAATAAGATTTAGAATAAAAATGAAAATAATTGAATAAACGTCACAGACAGTTTTACCCCCTCGCAATCTATTACCTCGCCCCGCGGTGCTCGTTCGGTCCCGCTCTTGCGTTATTATATAAAAGGAGAATATTCGACGTGTGGATACACCAGTCGTCGTTCGTACGCCGTCTGAATTCGTTGAGCGCGCGAGTCGTATTCTCTAAATCTAAACAAAAATGACCGGTCGCGGTAAGGGAGGAAAAGGTCTGGGGAAAGGTGGCGCTAAGCGTCACAGGAAAGTGCTCCGCGATAACATCCAGGGTATCACGAAGCCAGCCATCCGTCGTCTGGCGCGCAGAGGAGGCGTGAAGCGTATCTCCGGTTTGATCTACGAAGAGACCAGAGGTGTGCTGAAGGTGTTCCTCGAGAACGTGATCCGCGACGCAGTCACATACACCGAGCACGCCAAGAGGAAGACTGTCACCGCCATGGACGTCGTGTACGCCCTGAAGCGTCAGGGCCGCACCCTGTACGGTTTCGGCGGTTAAATCGTCTACGGCGAGGCGCGGCGAGTTTCTTCGTACTCGGGGGGGTGTGTGTGTGTGTGCGTGCGCGTGTTTTTGTGCGGAATGTGATTATGCTGTGCTGTGTACCGTTGTCGTCGTGATGTTCTTTGATGGATGTATTTGTATTGTTCATTTCATCTCATCATGATCATCGCGATGTGCGGACCACGCACGCAGGCGGCTCACAATCCACACGTGCACGTGCATGCCACCCCCGCGCATAGTTCTACGTTGGCGCATCGTATCACATAAAAAAGGCCCTTTTCAGGGCCGCATATGTTTCCTTATTATATATATTATCAATAATATGATAATATTGTTTCTTGACATCGATATTGTTAACGCAAACGCAATTTTTCTATCCGATCAGATCAGATAGAGATCCGTTGTGTATGTATATATAGTATAGGTAGGTACCTACGTTCGTCTTTGATTAATCTTATCTATCTATTCTATATTAATAGTTTGATCATGGACCACAAATCTCTGTGTGTACCTATATATTATGGGTGCATACTGTAAGTTTATAGTGTATGCTTTTTAAGAATAACGTTGTGATGTGACCTATTAGTTAGTTAGTTAGTAGTACACTGGTTATAAATAAAAACCTAAGATTATTATTGTTCAAGGTAACGGATACATAGATAAATACATATTATTTATTTATGTAATACGTACAAGATAATAGAATAGATACACTATAATAGGTATATTGATCAAGTGAAGAAATCGTTCGCATCAGTAAGTCACTGCGATGTGATAGGACGATTCCTCTGTGAGCTCGCGACGCATGGGTACAAATTTTTAACGTAATCTACTATGACATACATATATGTATAGTGTTATTAAAAAACATTTATGAACGCCTCACCTAAATAAGGCATGTAATAAAAATTAAATTTCATACAATATAATTTTAACATAATAAATACCGATACTCGTAGACAACGATAGTCATATGGTTAGGAAATGTACCACGTGTTTTTAGAGCTCCAAAATATTGGTCGTTTTATACTACAATAATGATAATATATACATTGTTCTCTTACTACATATGGAAAACGATATCTTTGGCGTTTGTTATCGAGTAATACGAGTGAAATACATTAATTTTATAGAGAAATTTCAATTTAAAACATGACACGGCCTTAACGTCGCCGCGAGTCACGCCTATAAATCGATCTACATTAAAGTGTAACACTTTTTTCAGTATAACGATCTATCCATCAGATGGTCATGTTCAAAATGTACCATATTAGATTTTCCGCGAGTTCGGTGTAATAATAAAATAATATAAAAATGCATTTTATTCTGACCGCTGTTAGTGAAAAGTCACGAGCGTTCATACGAGAAATCGTCTCTCGACTCCGGTGTTCTCTATACGGTAAAGATTTCTTATATTTCGATTTATACAATTATAGCCAGCGAAGCAAAAATCTAATATTACTCGCTTTTAAAACGTACTAAAGTGATATTTCAACAATGGCAGACACAGCGGTAGCTACCGAGGCTCCAGCACCGGCGACACCGGCGAAGAAACCGAAGGCGAGCGCAGCCGCAGCAGGCGGTGCCAAGAAACCTAAGGCGAAACCTACGCATCCGAAGACCTCTGAAATGGTGAACAGCGCCATCAAGGAGCTGAAAGAGCGCAGCGGATCCTCGCTGAAGGCATCAAGAAATACATCGCCGCCCAGTACAAGGTCGACGCCGAGAAGCTCGCGCCCTTCATCAGGAAGTATCTGAAGAGCGCCGTCGAGTCTGGCGCGCTCATCCAGACCAAGGGCAAGGGCGCATCGGGCAGCTTCAAGCTCGAGTCGAAGTCATCCGGCGCGAAGAAACCCGCCGCCGGTTCGAAGGCAGCCAAATCGACAGGAGCGAAGGAGAGCACGCCCGCCAAGTCCAAGAAGGCCGCCGCTTCATCAGCCGCCGCCGGCAGGGGCAGGAGGCGGCCGCGTCGTCGCCCGCCAAGTCCAAGCCCGCCATCAAGGACAAGAAGGCCGCAGCCGCCAAGAAGAAGCCCGCCGCCGCCGCCGCCAAGAAAGCGACCGCACCGGCCAAGGCGAAGGGCGCCGCAGCAGCCGCGCCTAAAGCGAAAAGATCCGCCAAGCCTCCACGAAGAAGCCGAAAGCTCCAAGCCCAAGAGAGCCGCCGCAGCAGCCACCCCCAAGTCTAAGGCGGCCGCCAAGAAAGCATCCGCCGCCAAGAAGTAAACCTGAAGGCCTGCAGCGAACGCAAGCTACACAGCAACAGCAGAGCAGTGAATAGCATGCAGTCAGTGCGCGCCTCGCATACGCTCCTCCGTCCGTG
>CATOZX010000002.1:7500-70000 GCA_954871355.1 Cabera pusaria | reverse complement strand
AGCCAAGCCACCCTGGAGGTCGTGCGCCAAGCGACGAGCGAGGAGGTTGTGATGTCTGAATAAGATATGGATCGGTTCAGACATCACAACTTCCTCCAGACGAATCTGAACCACTGCGCCCAGGCCCAAGACCTGCTGATGCAGGCCCTGGCGCAGTGGCAGATAGACGTGGCGGTGGCGGCGGAGCCGTATTACGTTCCCCCCTCCCATCCCTGTTGGGCTGGGGACTTGGTCGGCTCCGTTGCCATAGTTGGGCGATCCGGCGGCAGCAGCCTGCCCCTCTCAGTTGAAGAGAGGGGTTCAGGGTACGTGGTGGCCAAGTGGGGAGAGTATGCAATTGTGGGCACATACTTCTCCCCCAACAAGACCGCAGCGGAGCTGGAGGTCTTTGTGGACCTCCTAGCCGCTGCGGTTCGGAGACAGGCGCCACGGCAGGTCCTCCTTCTCGGGGACCTGAACGCCAAGGCCCGTGATTGGGGCAACCCCTCCACTGACTCTCGCGGGGAGATAGTCGGGGAGTGGGCGGTTGCCACAGGACTGAACCTGCTCAATGTTGGGTCGGTCCACACGTGCGTGCGACACAACGGGGGGTCCGTGGTGGATCTATCGTTCGCCACCCCGTCCGTCGCCGCACGTGTGCGGGCCTGGAGGGTATTGTCGGAGGTGGAGACTCTCTCGGACCACAAATATGTTAGGTTCGAGATCTCCACCTCTCAAAACCAAGAAGGGCCACGGCGTGTGGCGGCTTCATTCCTGCGCTGGGCCGTCAGCCGCCTTGACGCGGAATTGGCAAGGGAGGCGGCGATTGTCCAATCGTGGTGTGCTGCTCCCACGCGCCCAGAGGTGGACGAAGCGGCCTGCTGCTTCCGCGAGGCGGTGACGGCCGTGTGTGACACGGCCGTCATCCAGTCCATGGATCCCAGTCTCTTGGACAGGGTGTTGGGGGGGCTCTTTCCCGACAGAGACCCGAACCACACCCCTCCAACGATGGCCGTCTCCCTCGTCGTCGAGGAGTTTGACGGGGCCTCCATCCCGCCTGTTTCGGAGGCGGAGAAATAGAAATAGAAATAGAAATATTTTTTATTGTGTCAAACTGTGTACATAAGATCTTAAGTTTAAAGTATTGTTCCAACAGTTTGTCCATTTCGGACATACAATAATAATGTAGTAAAGTTAACCCGCAGTTGTTTTAGAGTTAACTAGTTAAGAGATAAAGATAATACAACTACTATTAATTTGACTTGACCGTTATTCGAAGCTTATCGATTGAGAGAGACATACTTTGCTTTCCGCGTTTATTCACATCCGTTTCCACCTAATTTTACCTTCTTTTTGTCTTTCTACGTCACATCCGCCCGGCAGGAAATGGTAATTTTGATTTCACCATTTAAGTTGCTCATTGGCGTCTTGTTTTCCGCTATGTTCGGACGTACCATCAAGACTCTGCTAAAATCAGCTGATATAAACTTACACATAAGTAAGAGTGAAACGTTCGAACCGTCCATATTCCACCTATTTGAATATTAAAAGTTTCCTTTATTCTAGTACAATGGACATGCAAAAGGAAGCCGACACTGTTGAGCGACCAAGATCCCGAAGTGCAAGCCGAAGTAGCGGCAGTACGAGCAGCTCGTCATCATCTAGCTCGGACTCCCCTGCCCCTAAACGCAGGAAACATCATAAGAAAAAGAGACGCTCACGTAAGCATCATAATTATTTGTATGACGAAATTCATTACCTGCGTGAACAATTAGCCAGACAAAATCATATACCACGTGCCAATTTAGATAATGATGCGGATGCTATTTCCATAAATATGCACATTAGTGACAGCATCTATGATGATAATGATGATATTGATAGGTCAGATACACATCCATTAACAACCAGTTCTGAAAATGGGTGCCTTACTTTATCTTATGAAGTAAAAGTTAAGGAACCAACCATTCCTAAATCATCTGAATCTTCCTTGAAGACTCTTGACGAGCTTCAGCACTTTAATAAAAACGATTGGAACGAAATTCGTTACGCTGAAGCCTAAAAAGCCTACATATCCAAACCTGGCTTTATAGAAACCGACGTTAATGACGAGATAAAAATGTTCGATTACCCTACACATTCTGTACACGCCGAAAAGACATTTGCCGCCCTAACGTCGTGTGCCCTAAAACAAAAAGAAGCCCTTCAAACAGCATTGCAAGAACTCCTGACGTGGTATAATGACGAAAATCTCGTTATTTACGAGAACTTGCGACAAAAAGTGAATGATCTTTTTTGCCAGGTACATAAAACTTCCTCAGACCTTTTGCAGATAATATGTGGCCACAGGGCGGAGGCAATCGAACTAAGGCGAGATGCAATATTAAAGCGTACAAAAGATCCGGTGTTAAGAGCTACTCTTTCGAGGATACCGCCTACTCACATTAACTTATTTAACGCCGAAAAGTTTACTGCAGCCATTGAAAAAGCAGGCGGCGTTAAGAAAACTTTCTGGCACGTAAATTCTCAAAGTGCTAAAGACAGGTCTGCCTCGCGGGCAGACCGTAAGTCTCGGGGCCCCTCGCGGGGGCCCCCAATTGCCTTCACACCTTCGCGGGGTGTAATAAGCGCAAACTATCGCGAGACCTCGCATAGCCGCTGGCAGAATAACCTTTCTCAAGGTGTACCTAATAATGCCCAATATAATTCGGTCGCGCCGAACAATCGCCAAGGTAACCCCTTTCAATCCCGAGGAAGACGAGGTAAAAATAATCAGGGCTGAAAACGCACATCGAGCCCTCCTCGCAGAGGCAATGAAAAGAGAAGAAAATATTGACTCGAGGCCATTCAGGGCGGGCCGGCTAGCACAATACCGAGACAAGTGGGCAAGTCTGCAAGCGCCGGCAACAATTCTCAAACAATTAACTGGGTACCGCATACCTTTTTACCGAAAACCGCCCTTAGTACTGCCCGAGGCCATAGAAAGTCGCGTTCATATAACGGAGACGAACAATATGAAAAAATTAATAAAAGAAATGATAGCTCAGAGGGTGTTGGAACCGGCAGAAATATCACCAAGCTTCATATCACCGATGTTCGTAGTCTCCAAAAACGAAGGCGGGTTTCGGCCTATATTCAATCTAAAAGCCCTGAATCAGTACATAAAAACAGAACCGTTCAAGCTTATAAATGTACAGCGCGTGCCAGATTTCTTACAGCCCAGAGACTGGCTGTACAAAATAGATCTAAAAAACGCTTACTTTCATCTCCCCGTAGCTCGCAGCCACAGGAGATTCTTGAGACTAATATATCGCAATCAATTGTTACAAATGACATGCCTACCGTTCGGTCTGAGCACAAGTCCAAAAACCTTTGCGTCTCTAACAAACTGGACTGCCGAAATTCTCAGGAAAAAAGGAATTCGCATAATAGTGTACCTAGACGACTTTTTACTATGTCACCAAAAAGAAAGCGTGCTACGCAGTCACGTAAAAATCACAATCGAAACCCTAGAAAGTCTAGGTTGGCTGATCAATTACGAAAAATCGTCCTTAGTACCTGCAAAGGGCTTAGTTTTCTTGGGAATATATTGGAACCCTTGGTCGAACAAAAAGTTCCTTCCCGAAAACAAAATTCCACCCCTTATATACAAAATAAATTATATGCTGAAAACAAAGCACACAACCCTCAGACAGCTACAAAGCCTCATAGGGCTTATGAACTTTGCCAGCCTTGTTGTGCCAACAGGCAGACTTCACTATCGAGAGCTTCTGAAGTTATTGAACAGCATATGGAACCTGAAGTCGACAGTGCAACACCCTATTCTCCTACCTGCCATAAGAAATCTACAATGGTGGCTGGAAAACTGCCATCGGGCAACGGCTATCCATGTGCAACACCCTTCTCATTACCTTACGACGGATGCCTCGGAGACCGCATGGGGAGCCCAGTTAGACCACTTATCAATGGCAGGGTCTTGGTCGAGAACCGAGAAAACTCTACACAGCAACCTTGACTGACTTACAAAATATTTCAAATACTAATCGAACACAATATCGAGAACAAAATATCTTACATTCCCGGGATCTACAACAGTCATGTGGATCATTTGTCGAGACTGAAGGTAGCCCCGGAGTGGCATCTTACCCCCAAGTGCACATACAGTATCTTCGCCAAATGGGGAACACCGAGGATAGATCTATTTGCCTCACACAGAGCGCATGTGATACAGAATTATGTGGCACTGGATCTAACAGACAACCAAGCCCTTTTCCACGATGCATTCTCACAAATCTGGAAGTACAGTCTAGCCTGGATTTTCCCCCCACCGTTTCTAATACCAAAGGTTCTCAGCCATCTGAACCAAGCAACAGGAGTTTATCTCCTAGTGACTCCGAGGTGGGAACGGGTGTTCTGGCGGCCAGACATCAAACAACGGGCCCTAGAACCCCCAATTACAATACACAACCTGGACCAAGTACTGATCGACACTGCAACGGGGCTACCACCACCAAATGTGTCGGAAATGACCCTGGAAGTATGGAAATGTGGGGGTGGTCTGATGCTTTAACAGACTGGGACAGCAAACAAGTAGATCTCCTGCAGAATTCTTGGCGTCCATCTACTCGTAAAGTCTATAGTATTGCATGGAAAAAGTGGCTGGCTTGGTGCGCACAACATAAGGTTAATTCATTAAATCCTGAAGCAAGCAACCTTGCTCGCTTCCTATCTGACCTTCATTTGGTGCATAAATTGTCATACAGTTCTATTCTACTTCATAAATCAGTGGTGTCAACTCTTTGCGATCCTAATACCTCAGGCAAATTAAGCTCGCATGTACTGGTAAGCCATGTTTTGAAATCCATTGCACTACAAAAACCAGTCAGTAACTCAAAACCGCCCATCTGGAACATAGATGATTTGGTTGCATACTTAGAAAGCTGCACTATTGATAAAAGTAACATTTTCAAAGTCCAAAGGCACACAGCAACATTGTTACTTCTTTGTTCAGGAAGAAGGATTCATGACCTCACTCTCTTGAGAATAGATCCTAACAGTCTTATAACTCAAGAAAATTATATGATTTTATGGCCAGCATTTGGCTCAAAAACTGATTCTGCAAATTTTCGACAATCAGGATGGAGATTAATATCAAACGAAAATAATACTCAGCTAGACCCAGTATCCTGGGTGAAACTAACAATAGCCCTTCTAAATGAACGCAGAGCCACCGCTAAGTGTAATAATTTGTTTATGAATATAAGAGGGGAACCAAAACCTGCATCACGGGCATTGATAGCAGGATGGATTAGGTCTCTACTTAATGAAGCAGGCATAATGGCTTCCCCTGGCAGCATACGATCTGCTGTAGCATCAAAAAATTGGCTCGACAACTTCCCTCTTGAAGAAGTCCTAAAAAGAGGTAATTGGCGCTCTCAAAATACTTTTCATAAATTCTATAAATGTGAGGTTGAACCTACTCATACAAAGAAATCAATAACAATGTCTTTCAATCCAGTTAATTAAAATTACCCAATCATCTGATTAATAATTAAAAATATTATAACATTTACCATGCAAACAAATAATTTAATATGTATTAAATTTTGCTATGTTCACAGATGACTACTATATGTATCTAGCATAGACCCCTACATTTATGAAGCCTGTATAATTAGAAATTCCTTATAATAACTGATTGTTACTACAATTTTTATGGCATATGTATATTAATAAATAATAAATAAATGTACCATGTTATTCGCTAAGTTTTATGAACTGATATGTACCTGTTGATTACCTAAGTTATAGCCAATAGAAGGAAATGCAAATGCTTATACCTAATTATGTTAAAATCTGTGTGCACAATAAATACACTAAAATCTCAATTATTTTTATTGTCAAGCTTAATATAATCACCTACCTAGTATTATGCTGCAACTTTGGATAGGTACCTAACTATAAACTCCACAATAGTGGTTGTAGAATGAATAATATATTATGTAGGTAGTCTTACCTATCTACAAAATAAAATATACTGATATACCTACTTCTGCATACTCTATAGGTTGATAAAATTATGTGTATCTATCCTAGGTAGCATAAATAAGAAAATAGAGTCAACATAAAATATTTATTTCAAGAATTTTCGGTTACAATAAAACCTTATCATAGCCTAGGACTTATTATTTATTTGTAGACTTATGTACCCAGAAGTATTACATACCGATTCCGGGTGGTTGTTCTGTAGTAGTCTTTATAATATATTATAAAGACTACTACTAATAAGTAGCTTTTGTACTTTGGAGGGTAAAACATCAACCCCCTATATAAGTACCTCTTAGGTAAGACTTCTCACATTAACAAGCTCCATAGTGTCACTGATTATTCTATTTCTTTGGGTAAACCACTCTATACAAATAAAGTAAGTAAGTACAATAATAAGTTGGACACTGTCTGATACACTGAATAGTTAGTTATAGTAAACAACACTGACATCAAGGTTGCTGTTTTGTAGTAAAGACTAGAGGCGAATTTATGTTGGTTGATTTACTAATATAACTTGTGAAATTCTTAGTAGTAAACTAAAATGACAATGGCATTAGATCAGCTGCTAGCTGCCATGCTGAATTTCACAGACTAAGTAAAATTTTAGAGATACTACCACGAAGAATAGACTCTACTAGATACTACGTTTTTGATTTTCGAGTACTAGTTACCTGTCAATGTCAATGTCATTTAAGGGCCTTTTACACTAGATCTTCAATTGAAATGGTCTTTGTTATTCTAACGTAGACTACTAATGGTACTTATCTAATGATGACTGCTGATCCTGTTACTGTTAATTAATTTGGAAATTACTATTCAGATAATTATTTTCTATATCGTATTAATGTATTAAATTATGTAAGTGTATGTATTATGTGATATAGGTATATATGTGTGTATATATGTAAGTATTTGTGTAAATGTATATGTTTATGTAATGTATATGTATATTTGCATGTATGTTTGTGTATACACGTGTATTTATGTATATGTATAACTATATAAATAGCTAAGATTTAAAATAGATACGCCACCGTCCGTCACAGTCTCTCAATATCACTATCAGTTTGGTTGTCTGGAAGAAATCGCTTTAAGCGATAAGACCGCCCTTTGCATTACTTAGAATAAGTCTGTTACCTTAAGTATTTTCTGTATTATTGGTGTGCAAATAAAGTATTTATCTATCTATCTATCTATCTATTATTATAACATATGTACCATCTATGGATAATTTCCGTCACATTGGCATCTACGTCACTTCCACCAGGCGATAACAAACACGTCTCAATCGATAAGCTTCGAATAACGGTCAAGTCAAATTAATAGCTGCGTTTTACCTACCAATAAAACGCTTATTAATTTACTTACCTTATTCGAAGCTTACATTTTAATTCTGCCTGGTGATTAAGATTCAATGAGCAACTTAAATGGTGAAATCAAAATTACCATTTCCTGCCGGGCGGATGTGACGTAGAAAGACAAAAAGAAGGTAAAATAGGTGGAAACGGATGTGAATAAACGCGGAAAGCAAAGTATGTCTCTCTCAATCGATAAGCTTCGAATAAGGTAAGTAAATTAATAAGCGTTTTATTGGTAGGTAAAACGCAGCTATTATTACCTATATACTAAACATTAATAACATTATTTATAACTCAGTAACAATTCAAGATTCAACAGAATCAGAATTAAGCATTATTTACAAACCTATATATACAAATCTATATATTTAAACTAATAATTTACACAACATCAATATATAAACATTCATATTTTCTTTAACTTATATTATAATATTCATTGAGATTATAAAATTCCTTAGCTAGTAGCCATTCTTTTAAGGCTCGTTTAAACGTTTTCGGGTGTAATATTTTTAGTTCTATAGGTAAATGGTTGAATATTTTAATACCTGTAACATATGAGCTTTTGTGAAATTTGGTGTTATTTATCTGAGGCAAACATTTATTGTATTTGTGCTTGTTCCTTAAGTTATTGGCACGACTGGACTGTTCATTAAAATAAATGTGTTCGTTATTTTTAACAAATACACATAGTTCCAAAATGTAGATAGATGTTAAGGTAAGGAAACCATGTTGTTTGAAGATGTTTCGCAGGGAGTCAGTATCATCCAAGTGACAGATGCTGCGTAGACATCTCTTCTGGAGTATGAATGTTGATTGGGCTTCTACTGAATTACCCCAGAACACTATCCCGTAACTTAGTTGAGGATAAACGTAACCATAATAAGCACTTATGGCAACAGATTTAGATGTAATCTTTGATAGTATTACCTTTCCAGTTTAAATATTTGTGTATTGTAACTCCCAAAAAATTTGCCTCATTTGTTTCTTCAATCTTTTGGCTATTATTTAAATATTTAGTTTTAGAGGCTGAGCTTTGTAATTGGTGAACTGTAGTAATTTAGTTTTACCTGTGTTTACTTTTAAGTTAATTGAATCAAGCCAATTTGTAATACATTGTAGTGTTTGGTTGACTTCTTTTTCAAAATTAATAATACTGAGGTTTTTTTTGTGGGATAAATAAGGTTGCGTCATCGGCAAACATAACACAAAGATGCTGGGTCACATTTTGGCAAGTCGTTGATATACACTAAAAAAAGTAGCGGCCCAAGAATGCTGCCTTGAGGTACTCCGAGTGATGAATTCTCAAATAGATGGAGATGGAGGAGATGGAGGTTGTAGTCCGCCGCCTGCGGGGCAGGAGGACGGCGCCTGGCCCGGATGGGATTCCGGGCCGGGTGTTGGGAATCGCCCTTAGGGAGATGGGTGATCGGCTTCGGGAATTGATCAGCGCGTGCCTCACGTCTGGGCGATTCCCGAAGCTGTGGAAAGAGGGCAGGTTGTGCCTGTTGCGGAAGGAGGGACGTCCTGTCAACTCGCCTTCCGCATACAGGCCAATTGTGCTGCTGGATGACACGGGTAAGCTGCTTGAGAGAGTGGTGGCTTCCCGTGTCATCCGGCATCTAGAGAGGACTGGGCCTGGGCTGTCTGAGGCCCAGTACGGGTTCAGGGCGGGGCGGTCCACAATAGACGCCCTGCTTTGGCTAAAGGGGTGGACGCAGGCAGCGGTCCACGAGGGGAAAAGCGCGTTGGCTATCTCGCTCGACATAGCCAACGCCTTCAACAGCCTCCCGCACGCAACGATACAGGAGGCTCTCCGTTATCACGGGGTGCCCCTGTATCTGCGGAGGCTGTTGGCCGACTACCTCCAGGACCGCGTGGTCCTGGTGCAAGGACGCGACGGTTTGTCGACGTGCGGTCGGCCGTAGTGGGCGCAACACTTGTGGTCGGCCGAATACGCGCCCTGGGGCTGGAGGTCGCCCTCTCCAAGACCGAGGCCCTACTGTTTCATGGGCCTCGGGGGGGACCCCCTCCAGGTACGCGGGTGTTACTGGACGGGGTCCCAGTCCGGGTTGGGACCCAGATGAAATATCTGGGTCTCATCCTGGACGGAAGGTGGGCTTTTGGGGCCCACTTTGCCGGGCTTGCCCCAAGAGTCGTGTGAAGTAGGAGAAGTTATACTTTTACGTTAACGTGTGCTTATAATGTAATTGCTATATAGTTTTAAGAGTTAGTAATAAATCATACGTCGTAACGAGCAGTCGTGTATATTATTCTTTACGCCACCTCCCCGCCTCACCTCATGGCGACCTTACCATGCGCAAGCGCTGTGTCGGGTTCGAGTGGCCGAGTAAAAAGTGCAAGCTAGCGGATTCCTGTGTGCCTCGATGCAACGATTAAGACATTTATAATTGGAGTTTATTTTATGCATTATAAGAAAGAGTGATTATGTGTCAATCAAAAGTTGAAAAAGAAGAGGTTTTCTTAAACCAAAACTCAAATGCTGGAAATGATGCCACATTGTCTACCATCAAAGGACAATTGAGTAACATGAACATCTTTATCATCGCAATTCTGTGCATTATAATTCTTTTGCTGCTGTATTTTGTATTCAAAAAATACAAAGAAACCCACTTAAATTGGGTCAATGAACAGATGAGTCGAGGAGCCATCCAACGCTTCAGGGAGTCTTTGAGAAGGCGAGAAACGTCAAATGACCAGTAGACTAGATGTGATATTAGTAGCAGGCAGCCGGGCGAGTACTAGTTCAGATGGAAGGTTAATACCAGGCAGCAGGGTGAGTTCGAGTCCAGTAGGAAGGTTACTGGCAGGCAGCTGGGGGAGTACGAGACCAGGAAATGGCACCAGCCGGGAGATTGAAAATGCCTAAAGTGTGGAACAGTGCGGAATGGTGCGTTGAACGTGTTTAAATACGGTAATAAATATTATTATAGGAAAACTTACATTTTAATGGAACAGTTAGAATTAATATATCAAAGTCTATTACAGATAAGAACTTATTTAGTTAAAATCGGTCCGAGTAGACGTCAAGGACAAGTTTTAGAAAATAAGATTGTAGAGACGAAAAACTTAATCAAAGACTATAAAACTTTATTGTGTTTATTAGGCAAGAGTATAAGTAAAGCGGGAAACTCTGAAGACTTTGAATTAATTTCGGAATCTACACAGAAAATAGATAGATTGTATAACGAGATTCTAAGTTTTTCGATTTCGAATACAAGTAGTAGTGTTGTAAAAACCGATACCATGGACAAGTTCGATTTTAAAACAGCGGCCTCTCTTGTGCCGGTCATGGACGGGAGCAATGACTCTATTGAAAAAATAATCCAAGGCATAGATATGTACAGTAGTTTTTTAAACGCTGAATCAGAAGCTCATTTAGTAACTTATGTGCTAAAAACTAGATTAACAAAGGGTGCGAAATTGAAATTGAAGCCATCGTATGCATCATGCAAAGCGCTAATTAGCGATATGAAACAATATCTATTGCCAAAATTTTCGTCAAATTCGTTGTTATCACAACTGAATAATGTGTCCCAAAATGAAATGACTATTTCGCAATACGCAGACAAAATCGAAGATCTTTTTGTAAATCTCACTATTTCACAAGCAAATTCGAATGAAACAGCATGTGAAATATTGAGGCCCATAAACGAACAGCTGGCAATAAAAAAATTTGCTGACGGATTGCGAAATAGGCGTTTGAGTACGATAATAGCAGCCAGGGAATACTCGAACTTCAAGGACGCAGTGCGTGCGGCGGCAGACGAGGAACTTGCAAGTCCTAATAGTTCCAATACCATTCTCAACGTGAGAGGTAAGTCCCGAAATAACTACTATAAACCTTTTAATAGAAACTGGAGCACTTACAATCAGCGAGGTGGTTATAATCAGCGAGGTGGTAGCAATCAACAAAGTCGAGGAGGTTACAAATACCAAGGTCGAGGAGTTCACCACTACTCAGGTCGAGGTCATCAGTATCAGCGAGGACAAAATTATGGAATGAGAAATACACACGGAAATTTTGTGAGATCGAGTCGAGGTCGAGCTAACTTTAGTAGGCCCCCACAACGATCTATGTTCTCAGCGGAAACTTCTGCTGAAAATACTGCTGAAAATGATGTTGAAAATTTAAATCAGTTTTTTCGTGAATAAACATTACGCGTTAACATGCAATGACAATGTAAAATACATATATTTAGACCTATCAAATAAAAAATTTTCGTGGTTAGTCGATAGCGGTGCGTCATTGTCAGCTGTAAGTACAAAAGCATTATCAGAGTGCATTCCAATTCACAGGGACCCTATCGTAATAAACGGTATAGGAGGTAAGACTTACTCGGAAGGATTTGTTTACCTTACACTGCATGCCGATGACGGAACAACTTATAAACACAAGTTTTATTTATTCGAAAATTTACCTTGCAAATCTAACGGTATAATAGGATTAGACTTTTTAAATAATTTTAATGCGATAATTGATTTAGAAAAAAATATATTAACATTATCTAATGAAAAACAAAGTGTTTTATCTTTGTTTACGTCACCTAAAATATGTACCGAATTTTTAACCATACCAGCACGATGCGAGACTATTCTTTATATAAAAATTGAGTTAAAATCAGATGCGAATGATGATTATGTGATTGTTCCGAAAGAATTGAAAGAAAACGTATTTTTGGCAAGTTTAGTAGTGAAACCTAAAAATAAAATTATTCCGATTCGTTTATTAAATACCAATGACCATTCGATTACTATTCCAGTATTTCAACCAGAATTATTACCTTTAAACGATTACTATATTTGTTCTTTTAACAAATGTGAATCAAATGCAGAGCGAGCAAAAACATTGTTGCAAACATTGAAACTTGATCACTTATGTGCTAGTGAACGTGACACAATTAGTTCAATTTGTTCTAAGTACGCCGATATATTCCATCTACCTGGCGATAAGCTTACAACAACAACTTTATGCGAACAAACGATATCATTAAAAAAGACACCAGTCCTGTTTATTGCAAGCCATATCGTTTACCGAATAGTTTGAAGTCAGAAGTTGATAAGCAAATTAAACAAATGTTAAATGACGATGTGATTGAACCATCTAAAAGTGAGTGGTCAAGCCCCATCTTATTAGTACCTTAGAAGTCTGATGATCCAAAAAATAAAAAGTGGAGATTGGTCGTAGACTATCGTAAGTTGAACGAAATTATACAGGATGATAAATTTCCTCTGCCCAATATTACAGAAATTCTAGATTCACTTTCTGGGGCCATATACTACTCTCATTTAGACCTCAGTCAATCATATTTTCAAGTGACCTTGACCCATGAGTCACGTAAGTTCACATCTTTCACAACACATACCGGCCAATACCAAATGAAACGTATGCCGATGGGATTAAAGACCAGTCCCAGTTCTTTTTCAAGAGTTATGACTGTGGCTCTATCAGGGTTAAACTACGAAAAATGTTTTATTTATTTGGATGACGTCATTGTTTTTGGACGTAATATTAATTCGCATAATAAAAATTTAATGGATGTGTTCGAACGACTTAGAAATGTTAACCTTAAGTTAAATCCAAACAAGTGTCAATTTTTGAAAACAAAATTATTGTATTTAGGACATACTATATCTGCTAATGGTATACTACCTGATCCTGAGAAAACAAATATTATTAAAACATTTCCGACTCCTAAAAATGTAGATGAGGTTCGACGTTTTGTGGCTATGTCAAATTATTACAGGAAGTTTATACCCAATTTTGCAGACATTACTAATCCTTTAAATAAACTTTGCCGAAAAAATGTACAATTTATATGGTCTCATGAATGCAAAAAATCGTTTGAAATTTTGAAAAATGCATTAGTTTCTCCACCAATTTTACAATATCCAGATTTCTCAAATGAATTTATACTACAAACAGATGCATCTGGAACGGCTCTTGGTGCCGTCTTATGTAATAACGACATGCGCCCAGTAGCATATGCAAGCAGACCTTTGAATAAAGCCGAATTAAATTATCCGACAATTCAAAAAGAATTAGCAGCTATAGTTTGGGGAGTTAAATACTTCCGACCATATCTTTTTGGTAGAGTTTTCACAATTATGTGCGATCATAAACCATTAATTTATCTATTTGGCATGAAAGACCCATCCAGTCGATTATTAAAATTCCGTTTAGCTTTAGAAGAATATGACTATAAAATAGTGTATGTAAAAGGAAAGGATAATACAGTAGCAGATGCTCTCTCTAGAGTACGCGTGACGTCGGATGAGTTAAAAAGTATAAATGAGAAAATCATAGCTGTAACTACACGAGCGCAAGCTAAAAATATAAAAAAGGAGGAAGAGAGTGATAGAAATCAAAATGAAAGGAGGGAAATGAAAGGTGATGTCGATATCTCAAGTATTAACACCGACAATTGGCTTGATCAACCAAAAGTTGTGGAAATACTTAGGATACCTGACAGTGCGATTGAAATGAGTTTATTGAAAGGAGAAGAAATAATGAAGTTGAGAAAAAATAAATGTATAGATGTTGAAACTGAATGTTTTGCATTTGTAGTAAATAAAAAAATGTTATACGTAAACCTTGATTATAAAACACAATATACGCGAGACGTTTTTGTGAAAAAATTAAGTGTTTTTTGCGAAAAAATAAATATAAAAGAAATATGTATAATAAAAAATGATGATAACGCGTTATTCATTAAAAGTTTGATTCAAGAAATAAATAATACAGAAAAGTGGTCCGGACCACGCGTTTGTATATTACGAGGAGTGAAGAGAATTGACAATGACGAAGAAAAGAATTTTATTTTAAACGATTATCACCTACTACCGACCAGTGGACATGCTGGAGTTCGTAGAATGGTAAATAATCTAAGACGGAGATTTTACTGGCCAGGAATTGAAAATGACGTTAAAAATTTTGTTCGTAAATGCGAAATGTGTCAAAAAATGAAACACTCGCGAAGTATTATTGAGCCTATGGTTATTACCACCACAGCAAAATCAGCCCTAGAGAAAATTTATCTCGATATTGTAGGGCCTATGGATACAGATGTAGAAGGTAATAAATATATATTAACTCTACAATGTGAGTTAAGTAAATATATAGAGGCATACCCTCTCAGGAATAAGGAAACAATTAGTGTTGCTAGGTCTTTAGTAAATAATTTTATTTTAAGGTATGGTATTCCAAAGACAATAGCAACAGACCGGGGATCGGAGTTCATCTCGTCGACTATGTCAGAGGTATGTAAACTTTTAAATATAGAAAAACTCCATTCAACGGCCTACAATCACGAATCAATCGGATCTCTCGAGAATTCCCACAAAGGTCTAGGTGCGTATTTAAGGATACAATGCGATAAAAATCCCGATACGTGGAGTCATTGGCTACCATTTTGGTGTTTCACATATAATAATACAGTCCATACTTCCACAAAATATACACCTTACGAACTTGTCTTTGGTAAATCCTGCGAACTACCTAGTAGAATAAGTGCAGACGTAGAACCATTGTATAATCAAGATAATTATAGTTTAGAATTAAAGTATAGGCTACAAATGGCTCAGAAAGATGCTCGTAACAATCTAATACAGTCAAAAGAAGTTAGAAAACATAACTATGACAAAAATGTTAATAATATCAAATACAAACCTAATGATATGTTACTTGTAAAAAATGAAACGCGTAGCAAATTACAAAGTCTGTATAATGGTCCATATTTAGTTATAGAAGAACAAGAACCAAATGTAAAGATTATGAGGGATAACAAAATAGAAATAATTCATAAAAATCGAACAAAACCATTCGTAGCTAATAATTAAGTAACTAGATATGTAAGAAGATAATACGTGGGTATTCATATGTTTAGTCTTAAGAAAAAGTAAATAATAGTTTATTTTTCTTTTTTATAAAAGCCCGTAGATGAAGTAGGAGAAGTTATACTTATACGTTAACGTGTGCTTATAATGTAATTGCTATATAGTTTTAAGAGTTAGTAATAAATCATACGTCGTAACGAGCAGTCGTGTATATTATTCTTTACGCCACCTCCCCGCCTCACCTCACGTGGGCGCTGCCGCCTCTTTGGGAAGGCTGCTGCCGAATGTGGGCGGCCCAAACGCCAACTGCCGACGGCTGTACTCCGGAGTCATCCGGAGTATGGCCATGTATGGGGCACCCGTCTGGGTGGTCGCCCTTAGTCGCAGCAACAAAACCCTGCTGTGACGTCCGCAGCGGGAAGTTTACCACTTCGTGGCGGCGAGGAGATCCCGAGGAGAGCCTCAAGCGTGGGAGGAGGTCGCACGCATGCGGACGCAGGCGCAGGGCGCCCCGTTGCGGCGGTGGACGGAGGACCTGGCCCCACCGGTCCCTGGACAGTGGACGCTGGAGGCGGTCAGGCCGATCCTTCGGAGGTGGGTAAGGCGGCGGTTCGGGTCGCTGACCTTCCGATTGGTGCAGGTTGTTTCCGGGCATGGATGTTTCGGTAAGTACCTGCACCAAATCGCGAGACGGGAGGCGACCCCTGCCTGCCACGAGTGTGGAGCGCCAGAAGATACGGCGCTCCACACGCTGGGGGCGTGTGCCGCATGGAGCCCGCAGTGGCACACGCTTTCAGCGGTCATAGGGCGGGATCTCTCTCTGCCGAGCGTGGTAAATGCCATGCTCGACAGTGAGAGATCGTGGCGGGCAGTGGTCTCCTTCTGCGAAGAGGTGATGACGCAGAAAGAGACCGCGGAGCGGGCCAGGGAGGACGACGCCTCTTCTGACCCGATCCGGCGCAGACGTACGGGGGGAAGGAGGAGGCGGTTTGCCCGCCTCCTCCCCCTTCACTCATAGTGGGGTCACTGGCCGAAGGTCGGGGGACTTTCGGCCGGCTTGCACGACCCCACACGTGTGCCCCTCCTTGTGCCGGGGCCTGGATGTTTTCATCCGGGCCTACCGCCGGGGCAAGATAGTGATTGCTAGCGTGACCCTAGACCCTTTTTAGTGGGTATACTGCCCTTCTGGCAGTGACTCCCACATAACCATCTCGCTCCCCCGGGCAATTTGGTATCCATAAAGGATTTTCCTGGGTCAAAAAAAAAAAAAAAAAAAAAAGGTTAGGTTAGGTTAGGTTAGCCTCCCATTCCCCCAATGGGAGAGTATGCGTAACGCATTTTTCCCAGCGAAAACAAAAAAAAAAAAAAAAAAAGGTTAGGTTGGGGGAAGCGGAGATCCTCGCCGAAGTTTACCACTACGTGGCGGCGAGGAGATCCCGAGGAGAGCCCCCAGCGTGGGAGGAGGTCACACGCATGCGGAGGCAGGCGCAGGGCGCCCTGTTGCGGCGGTGGACGGAGGACCTGGCCCCACCGGTCCCTGGACAGTGGACGGTGGATGCGGTCAGGCCGGTCCTTCGGAAGTGGGTGAGGCGGCGGTTCGGGTCGCTGACCTTCCGATTGGTGCAGGTGCTTTCCGGGCATGGATGTTTCGGTAAGTACCTGCACCAAATCGCGAGACGGGAGGCGACCCCTGCCTGCCACGAGTGTGGAGCGCCAGAGGATACGGCGCTCCACACGCTGGGGGCGTGTGCCGCATGGAGCCCGCAGTGGCACACGCTTTCAGCGGTCATAGGGCGGGATCTCTCTCTGCCGAGCGTGGTAAATGCCATGCTCGACAGTGAGAGATCGTGGCGGGCAGTGGTCTCCTTCTGCGAAGAGGTGATGACGCAGAAAGAGACCGCGGAGCGGGCCAGGGAGGACGACGCCTCTTCTGACCCGATCCGGCGCAGACGTACGGGGGGAAGGAGGAGGCGGTTTGCCCGCCTCCTCCCCCCTCACTCATAGTGGGGTCACTGGCCGAAGGTCGGGGGACTTTCGGCCGGCTTGCACGACCCCACACGTGTGAGGGGTGGCCTTGGTGAGCGAGGCCACCCCTTCCTGTGCCGGGGCCTGGATGTTTTTCATCCGGGCCTACCGCCGGGGCAAGGTAGTGATTGCTAGCATGACCCTATCTTGCCCCATCTCGGCGGAGGACTGCTCACCCCAGGTTTTTTGTGGGTATACTACCCTTCTGGCAGTGACTCCCACATAACCATCTCGCTCCCCCGGGCGATTTGGTATCCGTAAAGGATTTTCCTGGGTAAAAAAAAAAAAAAAAAAAAAACGGGGTGCGGGTCGGAACACCTCCTCGTGGTGTACCCTGGGTATCGGCCGACAACTTTTCCTAGTCTACTGGGCTAAGTTGTCGACCGATAGCGAAGTTCTGACGTGAAGGGCTCCTCCGCGTGTCCTTCTGATATTAGCAGAGGGCACAGTGTGACGGAGCAGGGCGGGCTCGGTGGTGGGAGCCGCCCGGTGGTGGGGCCGAGCATATGCTCGAGCCAAGTGGAGGGGCTGGTGACGGCCGATGGAGGGTTTCTCGCATGCCATTTTGGCGTGCGAGGTGGACGGTGGACAGTGTGCGAGTAGGGGTATGTGCCCTTCGCACACTAGTCATTTGAGGGACGGAGGGTGTGGGGCGTTGCACAGAAGTGCGCGTGCCGCATTCCTCTGTAATAGAGGGGTGCATTTAAGTACCAGGCCGTGGGTCCAATGGGCTGAGTGGTGGGGCCGGCGACGGTCGAAGAGTGGGGTCTCGCATGCCACTGGCACTGGCATGCGGGTCGAATAGCGGACGGTGTGCGAGTAGGGGTATTTGCTCTTCGCACACATGTCATCAGAGGGACGGAGGATGTGAAGCCAGGTGCCACACTCCTCTGTCATTGTGGGGTAACTGTTGGAGGGTCGGGGGACTCTCCAACGGCTTGCACTCCCCACATGACGGTTTAGGGTTGACCTTGGTGAGCAGGGTCAGCCCTCCGCAGCGGCAGAGGCCCATTTGGGTCTGCCACCGGGGCAAGTTGGTGAATGCTAGCGCAACCCCATCTTGCCCCACCACGGTGGATGACGGCTCACCCCAGGTTTTTAGTGGGTATACTGCCCTTCTGGCAGTGACTCCCACATAACCATCTCGCTCCCCCGGGCGATTTGGTATCCATAAAGGATTTTCCTGGGTCAAAAAAAAAAAAAAAAAAGGTTAGGTTGGGGGACCCTCCACAGTGCTTGCGTCCTCGTCGCGTCCCCTGGGCAACGACCCGGTTCTGACCACCGTAACGGAGTGGCAGGCCGTGGCTCGGCTAAAGAGCACTGTACCGTCGCAGCTTTATGCGGATAACTGTGACACCTGCGGAGGCAATGCCAAAACCTACGCGGGACGCCTTCGGGCAATTCATTCCAAAAGACCCTTCTCAGGGCCAACCAAAAGGCCCTTCTGAGGGCCAACCACAAGGTCCTTCTCAGGGCCAGGCTGACGAAGTCACGTCAGCGCTGGAGACTAGTTGCACACCATCTGCGGCTAGTGTCTTTTGCAGGGCGGATGACTTGTCGGACTCTGACAATGAGTTGTTTGAGTCCGACGCCGGTATATCGGCGGTGGAGAGTCGCCAGGAGTGTCGAAAGCGGGCCTTTTTGAGGAATAGTTCCGAAGGCTCCTCGGACTCGACTAAGAAGCCGAAGAAGAAGGCAAGGGCCAAAAGTCTCTGGCGGACACGCATGACGTAGGTCTAGCAGATGCTCAACGCCAGCTAGACCTGGCTCGGCGGTTGCAACTTCAGCAAGACCTGGAGGAGAAGGTTGCCGCCAAGGAGCAACAGACGCGCGTTGCTCGGGCTAAGTCAGGGTACGGCGCGTCTAGCGTTCATTACGCGGATTACTCCCTGGCCGAGCTGGAGCTGATGGCTCAGGAGGACAAGGAGGAGATAGTGGATGTCGCCTCCAAGTCCTCAAACTTAAAAAGGACTTTCCAAAAGTCCCTAAAATGCAGGGCCACCAGCATGCGCGGCATAGTATCGGAGTTGGTGCAGCGCAAGACTACCGACGAAACTCGGCAACTGCAGGTGAAAGTTGATCGTCTGCAGTCGGAAGTCAGTCAGCTGCACGAGAAGCTGGCTGAAACAACAGCCCGGCCTGCTCGAGCTCACTTGACACCTGCAGCTGAAGGCCCCAACCTTGAGGATATCATCCGCAAGGTTGTCATGGAGGAAACGGCCTTCACGAGAGCCTGCTTCGCTGGCATCGAAGACCGGCTCTTGCCGGAGAAACGCCTCCGACCGCCACTCGCGGCGGACAAGAGGCTGCATGAGCCGGGACCATCTGCCCCGATGGAGGATGCCCTTCTGCCTTCTACCACTCCATCCAACCAGAAAAGATGGACGGAGGTGGTCAGCAAGGGGAAGCGCAAGGCCAAGAAGAAGGCGCAAACGACAGTTGCCCCTTCCGTTCCCGTCATCACCCCTCCCAGCTTGTCCCAGTCGACTGGCAAGGGAAAGGGAAAAGGGAAAAAGTCGGTCCCCAAGCCCACCACCGCTGCTCCCGTAGCGAACAGGGCCCCAGCCGTGGCGTGGAAGAGATTGGTTCCTCCCAAGACCGCAGCCGTGGTGGTGACACTCACTGCGGAAGCTGCGGAGCGAGGGGAGACCTATAGCTCCGTCCTGGTGCGGGCTCGTGCTAACGCCGATCCCGCCCAACTGGGCATTGGCGCAGTCACGTGCCGCCGGACCCAAGCCGGAGCTCGAATTTTCGAGTTCTCGGGGGCTCAGGGCAGCGCTAACGCGGACCTCTTCGCAACCAAATTGCAAGAGGTCATCGCTGATGCTGCTAAAATTGCAAGGCCCGTCAAGACTGTGGCCTTAGAGGTGACCGATTTGGACGATTCGGTCACCAAAGAGGAGGTCGTGGCGGCGGTCGCAGCAATAGGAGGCTGCAATGTCGCAGCGGTACAGGGCCGGAGCATCAGGCCCGGTCGCGGCGGCATGGGTACCATTCGCCTTGAGTGCCCAGTCACCGCGGCTAAAGCCGTCTTAGCCAAGGGACGGCTTCCTGTCGGCTTCAGCTCGAGTGCGGTCCGGGCACTTGTAGATCAGCCTCTGCGTTGCTACAAGTGCTTCGAAATCGGACACACGCGGGCCCTCTGTCCATCCAAGGTGGACAGGACAGATTGCTGCTACCGCTGCGGCAAGGAGGGGCACAAATCCACCTCCTGTAAGGCCACTACGCCGCACTGCGTTGTGTGTGCCGCCAGTGGTCGCCCAGCGGGCCACGTTATGAAGGGGAGGAACTGCAATCCTCCCCCTAAGAAGGGCAAAGCGCAGGCGCCGACCCAGCCTGCCGCTGCTACCGCCGTTCCAGAAGCTGGAACCTCGGCGGCGGTTGAGGAAGGAGCGATGTCTGACTGATGGATAGGGTCGAACATCGCATCCTCCAAGCAAACACCAACCACTGCAGAGCAGCCCAGGATCTGCTGATGCAGACCATGGCTGAGTGGTTGGTGGACGTGGCGGTAGTCGCTGAGCCGTACTCGGTCCCAGGCCGCTGGCTGGGTGATCGGGACGGTTTGGTGGCACTAGTGCCGCGGTCTTCCACAGACTCCCCTCCCCTCTCGCTCTTAGAGAGGGGATCAGGTTACGTGGCCGCCGCGTGGGGTGGTATAGCCCTGGTGGGCGTATATTTCTCCCCAAACCGCCCTCTTTCGGATTTCGAGAACTTTCTCGAAATCCTCACCGCAGTGGTTGGGAGAGCGTCACCACGCCAAGTCGCCGTATTGGGTGACCTAAACGCCAAGTCGACGGCTTGGGGTAACTCGGCCGCCTCTTGTAACGTCTGGGGACGCGCCGTCGAATTTTGGGCAGCTTCGTCTGGCGTGTCCCTCCTTAACAGAGGGACGGTTCACACGTGTGTGCGGCAACGGGGAGGGTCAGTGGTCGACGTGTCGTTTGCCACCCCCGTGCTGGCGGCCCGCGTCTTGAACTGGCGGGTGGAGACGGTGGAGACCTTGTCGGACCACCGATATGTGCGGTTTGACATCTCCATCCAGACTCCCGGGGGGATAGCCCGCTCGAACAAATCTCCCTTTCCACGGTGGGCTATCACCCGCCTGGACCGAGAGGCTGCAGAGGAGGCGGCGTTCCTCCAGGACTGGCTCGCGCCTCCTTTAGACGTCCTGGACGTGGACAGCGCAGCGGTCCAGCTTAGAGGGTCACTGACTCAGGTGTGCAACTCCAGCATGCCTCGGTCTCGCCGCCCACCTACCCGTCGTGCCGTCTATTGGTGGTCGGAAGAACTGGCGGAGCTCAGAGCTGCATGCGTCGCGGCCAATAGGGCCTACACGCGGAGCCGACGGCGTCGCCTTCGAGATCCGGCCAACGAGGACCTCCTCTACGCGTCGTACGTCGAGGCAAAGATGGTCCTCAAGCAGGCAATGCGCGTCGCTGACGACTCGGCTAAGGCCGAGATGCTGGAGGGTCTAGACAGGGACCCGTATGGGAGACCATATAAGGCGGCGCGAAATAAGCTGCGCCAATGTGGTCCCCCACTAACGGAGACCCTCGAACCGGCATTGTTGGATGGGGTTGTTCGGTCCTTGTTTCCGTGCAGGACCAACTTCACCCCTCCAGTAATGGACCCCCCGCGGAGCGTGGATCCACCAGAGGAGGAGGTCCCTCCAGTCACGGCGGCGGAGTTTTACGCAGCGAATCTTCGCCTCCGTGCCAAGAAGACGGCCCCTGGACCAGACGGCATCCCCGCACGGGTGGTTGACATCGCCGCCTCCCAAATGGAGGAGAGGTTCCGGGAGCTCTTCAGCGCGTGCTTTACAGCTGGGAGGTTTCCGAAACCTTGGAAGGAGGGGCAATTATGCCTCCTCCGAAAGTAGGGCCGTCCGGTGGAATCTCCCTCAGCATATCGTCCCATCGTTCTGCTCGATGAGGTCGGTAAGTTGTTCGAGGGGATAGTCGCCACCCGGTTAAATTCCTTGCTGCAGAGGATAGGGCCGGACCTGTCGGACGCGCAATTCGGCTTCCGATCTGGACGTTCGACAGTGGACGCGTTAGGTTACGCGTGGTTAGGTTAGGTTTTTTTTTAATTTTATTTTTTTTTTAAATTACCCTAGATCCTCCCACAAGATGGGAGCCTTTGTTTTCTATCTTTTCTTTTCATACCATTTCTCGCGTTTATCCTTCAACATTCTTTCCTCATACTTTATCTTTCTCATATTCATCCTCTTTTGTCCTGATTGGTGGGCTGCCAATCCTATGTCCTACTCGTCTTATTTATTTACATATTTTCTTACAACTAGTTGACTCAGGGGTTACAATAATTGTTGACAAATAGGTCTTTTGTTTGGATCGTTACAGATTTTTCTTACATCTATTTACATGCTTTCTCGTGCCTAATGTACATAGCTTATAAACTTAATTATAGGATTGTACATTGTATTATTACTTTTTATTTTTACATATTGCCTTACTTGCTACGTTTTTACAAAAATCTAAAAACTTATGACATATTTTCATATTGGTTAGGTTAGGTTAGGTTAGGTTAGGTTAGGTTAGGTTAGGTTAGGTTTTTTTTTTTTTTTTTTTTTTAGCCTGTGCCCTCCAACAAAATTGGAGCCTTTGATTACTTGTCAGATTCATACAGTTTCTCGCTTTTTCTCGGTCCAATTCATTCTTCATACATGATCTTTCTTGCTTTCGTCTCTTTCATTCATTAATTGGTGGGTTGCCAATTCTATCTTATTTGCTTTCTTAATATCTTTATTTTTGTACATATAATTTTTCTTGGGTTTGAAATAAATTTAACACAGAGCTTGTTTTTCTTGGCTTACAATCTTTTTTTATTTTTATGCTATTTTACAAATGTTGGGTACCTATCAATATATATTTAATATATACGATGGTACAGCCATATTATCTACTTTTATTCTTACTTACTACTTTACGTGTTACATTTTCACAATACTCTAGAAACTTATTTCTATATTCCTTATTATCTATTATTATACATATGTTATCAATCTTAATATCTACATCTATTACTTGTTTTATATCAAATCTTAATCTACCATATATCGGACACTCCGTTAAGACATGCAGGGCACTCTCTTCTACTTGTGAATCACATTTGCATGACGGGCTATCCTTGCAACCGAATCGGTGTAGGTATGACGAAAACCCGCCATGTCCTGTCATAAATTGTACTGCCAGAGAATTTAGTTCCAATTTTTTGATGAGGGGATATGCCTTTATTGCATCAGGGAAAAATGCTTTGGTGGTACCTGCCGTTGTTCCATTTTTGTACCGTTTATTCCATTCATCAAGCGACTCTAGCCTTATTTGTCGCTTGATGAATGATATAGGGCACTTATCGTAGTATGGTTTTGTTTTCATATGTTTTGCTGCAGACTTAGCTAATTCTTCCGCTCTCTCGTTGCCCTCCAACCCCGCATGTGCCTTGATCCAGAAAAGGTTAATAGTTTTTCCATTCTGTTTAATTTTGGCTATGTTCTTTCTGGTTTTTACTGCTAGGGGGTGGAGGGAAACGTTGTTCACTATCGTTTCTAGTGCGGCTCTCGAGTCGCTGTATATATTACTTGTCTGAACGTTTTTTCTTAGGACAAGATTTGAGGCTTCAGATATAGCCAGCAGCTATGCTTGGTAGACGGTGTAGCATTGTTGCAGTTTGAACTTCCGGGTACTCGTCTCTTCGCCATTTTCCCACAAGGAAAATGCCGCTCCGACTTTCCCCTCGAGCTTGCTACCGTCAGTAAATATGTTTAAGCCACAGTTGTTGTACCGGCTCAATGCTGCATCGTCCACCAAACACTTGAATTTTAGTTCGTCAAGTTTAGCTGGGTGTTCCATGTCCGTGAAGGCCGTGGTTTCTTCAATTTCTCGGTCCCCTAATACCTGCTGGGACTGACCTTTCTTTGTTTCATAGAGAAGTGCTGATTCTCTGATCCGTATATCTAAGGGAAGCAGCCCAGCAAGTATTAGCGCCGAGTGTAGTGATACCGTTTTGTATGCCTTTACTATTTTTTGGGCAAAGCCACGTTGTACGACGTCCAGTTGTTTACGGACACCTAATTTATGAGATGCTGAAGCCCACGCACTTGCTGCGTAAAGAATTGTTGGCTCCACCACCGCCGTATAAATAATCTTTATCACTTCGGGATGAAGACCCCACTGAACCTTAGCAGCTCGAGACAGCTGTTTATAAAAATTGACCGCTTTCCTGCAAACATTGCCTATATGAGCATTAAATGTGAGCTTGTTGTCTATAGTCAATCCTAACAGTTTGATCTCCTTAGACATGCCAATGTCAATCCCCGCCATGCTCAGTCGTGGTGTGTCAAACTTGAGCTTCCGTGTTAAAACCATGGCACTGGTTTTGTCAGGTTAGGTTAGGTTAGGTTAGGTTAGGTTAGGTTAGGTTGGGGGGGAGGTGCGGGTCGGAACACCTCCTCGTGGTGTACCCTGGGTATCGGCCGACAACTTTTCCTAGTTTACTGGGTTAAGTTGTCGACCGATAGCGAAGTTCCGACGTGAGGGGCTCCTCCGCATGTCCCTCTGATATTTAGCAGAGGGCACAGTGTGACGGGGCAGGGCGGGCTCGGTGGTGGGAGCCGCCCGGTGGTGGGTCCGAGCATAATGCTCGGACTTAGTGGCGGGGCCGGTAACGGCTGCAAGAGGGTTGCTCGCATACTTTTGTCATGCGAGCCGGACGGTGGACGGTGTGCGAGTAGGAGGGGTTCAGGGTACGTGGTGGCTAAGTGGGGGGAGTATGCAGTCGTGGGTACATACTTCTCCCCCAACAAGACCGCAGCAGAGCTGGAGGTCTTTATGGACCTCCTAGCCGCTGCGGTTGGGAGACAGGCACCACGTCAGGTCCTCCTTCTCGGGGACCTGAACGCTAAGGCCCGGGATTGGGGCAACCCCTCCACTGACTCTCGCGGAGAAATAGTCGCCGCGCGCGTGCTTGCTTGGAGGGTCTTGTCAGAGGTGGAGACTCTCTCGGACCATAAATATGTAAGGTTCGAGATCTCCACTTCCCACAACCAGGGACGACCTCGGCGAGTGGCGACGGAATTCCCGCGCTGGGCCGTCAGCCGCCTCGACGCTGAATTGGCAAAGGAGGCGGCGATCGTTCAGTCGTGGTTTGCCGCCCCCACGCCCGCAGAGGTAGACGTCGCGGCGGGCCGCTTCCGCGAGGCGGTTACGGCTGTGTGCGACACGGCCATGCCGAGGTCCCGGTGCCGCCCCGAACGCCGCGAGGTATATTGGTGGAGCTCGGAGATCGCCGATCTCCGAGCTGCCTGCATAGAGGCGCGGCGGCCTTATGGTCACTGCAGGAGACGGCGTCACGGCCGGACTGATGAACAAATGTCGGCCGTGGAGTTGCAGGCGGAGCGCCAGCTGTATGGGGCGTACCGCACTGCCAAGCGGGAGTTACAGCTGGCCATCGTCAGGGCCAAGTCACAGGCCTCTGGCGAAGCGCTGGCATCCCTCGACAGGGATCCGTGGGGGCGTCCTTACAAGGCGGCCCGAAAGAAGTTCCGGCAACAGACGCCCCCGGCCACGGAGTCCATTGAGCCTGGGCTCCTGAAAGAGGTGTTGGGGGGTCTCTTTCCCGACGGAGACCCCAACTACAACCCTCCTCCGATGGCCGTCTCCCTCGTCGAGGAGTGTGACGGGGCCTTCATCCCGCCTGTTTCGGAGGCGGAGATGGAGGTTGCAGTCCGCCGCCTGCGGGGTAGGAGGACGGCACCTGGCCCAGACGGGATCCCGGGCCGGGTGCTGGGAATCGCCCTTACGGAGATGGGTGATCGGCTTCGGGAGTTGTTCAGCGCGTGCCTCACGTCTGGACAATTCCCGAAGCCGTGGAAGGAGGGCCGATTGTGCCTGTTGCGGAAGGAGGGACGTCCTGTCGACTCGCCTTCCGCGTACAGGCCCATTGTGCTGCTGGATGACACGGGTAAGCTGCTCGAGAGAGTGGTGGCTTCCCGTGTCATACTGCATCTGGAGGGGACTGGGCCTGGGCTGTCCGAGGCCCAGTACGGGTTCAGGGCGGGGCGGTCCACTATAGACGCTCTACTCTGGCTCAAGGGTTGGACTCAGGCGGCGATCCGTGAGGGGGAAAAGGCGTTGGCTATCTCGCTCGACATAGCCAGCGCCTTCAACAGCCTCCCGCACGCAACGATACAGGAGGCGCTCCGTTACCATGGAGTGCCTCTGTATTTGCGGAGGCTGTTGGCCGACTACCTCTGGGACCGCGAGGTCCTGGTGCGAGGACGCGACGGTTTGAGGCGCCGTCGTGTCTCGTGCGGTGTTCCACAGGGGTCGGTGCTGGGCCCGCTCCTCTGGAACGTTGGATACGACTGGGTGCTTCGCGGCACGCTTCCTGCATGTGTGCGGGTTGCGTGCTACGCGGATGACACTCTAGTCGTGGCCAAGGGGAAGGACCTAGGGGAAGTGTTGCGGTTGGCCGCGGTGGGCACAACACTCGTGGTCGGCCGCATACGCGCCCTGGGGCTGGAGGTCGCTCTTTCCAAGACCGAGGCCCTTCTGTTTCATGGGCCTCGGGGGGGACCGCCTCCAGGTACACGGGTATCACTCGATGGGGTCCCAGTCCGGGTGGGGACCCAGATGAGATATCTGGGTCTCATCCTGGATGGGAGGTGGACTTTTGGGGCCCACTTTGCTGGGCTGGCCCCGAGAGTCGTTGGAGCTGCCGCCTCATTGGGAAGGCTGCTGCCAAATGTGGGTGGCCCGAGCGCCAATTGTCGTCGGCTGTACTCCGGAGTCATCCGGAGTATGGCTTTGTATGGGGCACCCGTCTGGGTGGACGCCCTCAGTCGCGGCAACAAAACCCTGCTGCGACGTCCGCAGCGGGTTGTAGCGACGAGGGCAATCCGCGGATACCGGACGGTGTCCTGGACGGCGGCGTGCGTGCTGGCCGGTGATCCCCCCTGGGAGCTCCAAGCGGAGATCCTCGCCGAAGTTTACCACTTCGTGGCGGCGAGGAGATCCCGAGGGGAGCCTCCAGCGTGGGAAGAGGTCGCACGCATGCGTAGGCAGGCGCAGGGCGCCCTGTTGTGGCGGTGGACTGAGGACCTGGCCGCACCGGTCCCTGGACAGTGGACGGTGGATGCGGTGAGGCCGGTCCTTCGGAGGTGGGCGAGGCGGCGGTTCGGGTCGCTGACCTTCCGATTGGTGCAGGTGCTTTCCGGGCATGGATGTTTCGGCAAGTACCTGCACCGAATCGCGAGACGGGAGGCGACCCCTGCCTGCCACGAGTGTGGAGCGCCAGAGGATACGGCGCTCCACACGCTGGGGGTGTGTGCCGCATGGAGTTCGCAGCGGCACACACTCTCAGCGGTCATAGGGCGGGATCTCTCTCTGCCGAGCGTGGTAATCTCCATGCTCGATAGTGAGAGATCGTGGCAGGCGGTGGTCTCCTTCTGCGAAGAGGTAATGACGCAGAAGGAGACCGCGGAGCGGGCCAGGGAGGACGACGCCTCCTCTGACCCGATCCGGCGCAGACGTACGGGGGGAAGGAGGAGGCGGTTTGCCCGCCTCCTCCCCCCTCACTCATAGTGGGGTCACTGGCCGAAGGTCGGGGGACTTTCGGCCGGCTTGCACGACCCCACACGTCTGAGGGGTGGCCTTGGTGAGCGAGGTCACCCCTCCTTGTGCCGGGGCCCGGAATTATGATCCGGGCCTACCGCCGGGGCAAGATGGCGAATACTAACGTGGCCCCATCTTGTCCCATCTCGGCGAAGGACTGCTCACCCCAGGTTTTTAGTGGGTATACTGCCCTTCTGGCAGGGACTCCCACATAATCATCTCGCTCCCCCGGGCGAGGTGGTATCCATAAAGGATTTTCCTGGGTCAAAAAAAAAAAAAAAAAAAAAAGGTTAGGTTGGGGGGGGGTGCGGGTCGGAACACCTCCTCGTGGTGTACCCTGGGTATCGGCCGACAACTTTTCCTAGTTTACTGGGTTAAGTTGTCGACCGATAGCGAAGTTCCGACGTGAGGGGCTCCTCCGCGTGTCCCTCTGATATTTAGCAGAGGGCACAGTGTGACGGGGCAGGGCGGGCTCGGTGGTGGGAGCCGCCCGGTGGTGGGTCCGAGCATAATGCTCGGACTTAGTGGCGGGGCCGGTAACGGCTGCAAGAGGGTTGCTCGCATACTTTTGTCATGCGAGCCGGACGGTGGACGGTGTGCGAGTAGGGGTAGTTGCCCTTCGCACACCTGTCATGTGAGGGACGGAGGGTGTGGTGAGTTTGAGGAGAAGACGAGCCACACTCCTCTAAGGCTGTGGGTCCGATTCACTCGGGCCGAGTGGTGGGGCCGGTGACGGTCGTGAGTGGAGTCTCGTATGCCACTGGCAATGGCATGCGAGACGAACAGCGGACGGTGTGTGAGTAGGGGTATTTGCTCTTCGCACACCTGTCATCAGAGGGACGGAGGGTGTGGTAAGTTTGACGAGAAGACGAGCCACACTCCTCTGTCATTGTGGGGTAACTGTTGGAGAGTCGGGGGACTCTCCAACGGCTTGCACTCCCTACATGACGGTTGAGGGTTGACTTTGGTGAGCAAGGTCAGCCCTCCGCAGCGGCAGAGGCCCATTTGGGTCTGCCACCGGGGCAAGTTGGTGAATGCTAGCGCAACCCCATCTTGCTCCACCACGGTGGATGACGGCTCACCCCAGGTTTTTAGTGCGGTATCCTGCCTTTGAGGCAGCGAGTCCCACATAATCATCTCGCTCCCCCGGGCGATTTGGTATCCATAAAGGATTTTCCTGGGTCACAAAAAAAAAAAAAAAAGGTTAGGTTGGGGGAGCCCCCAAGTGTCTACAGGTACGTCCTCGTCGTCTCCCCTGGACCCCGTCCTGACCCCGGTAACGCAGGTGGCAGGCGGGTGACTAAATCCTGTATCGTACTATAAAGCGGAGGTGAAGGCGCTGCGGCGCGGTTTCACTGAGGCCAAATCTGAGGCAGCCGCGGCCTCTACCGCTGCCGCAGCCGCCGTCTCTGGGACGCGGACTCCACCTGCGACCCTGATGGGGGCGGAGCTTATAGAGGAGTTGAAGCGGTCCTTGGTCTGCACGCTTGGGCAGATGATGAATGCCCGACTTGCGGGTATCGAAGACCGGCTTCTGCCAGCCACGACAGTCCGCCCGCCACTTAGGGCAGATGCAAAACGAGCGGAGGTGGTAACTATGCCACCCAAGCCTAAGCCTGCGCCACCCAAAGGCCCCAAAAAGACAGTCAGCCCATCGGTGGCACCGGTTGCGGGTCCTTCCAACAATGGGCAGACCCAAAGTGCCGCCAAAACTGCACACCCCTCGGTTCCTCTTGAGGAACCGTGGACCACGGTGGTGAGGAAGGGCAAGGGGAAAGGGAAGGGGAAAGGGAAGTCCTCCGCCCCTGTGGCTGCCCCCACCCCCGCGACTGGAACCCACGCTGCTACACGCACACCAGCGACGAAGGCTGCTGCCACCAAGCATAGGAAGGTGCTGAGATCCCACAAGACCGCGGCTGTCGTGCTGTCGTTGCAGCCAGGAGCCGCGGAACGGGGGATCACGTACAGCACCATCCTCCAGACGGCACAGGAGAAGGTCGACCTGCAGGAGCTGGGGATCGACCGACTCCGCTTCCGCCAGACGGCCACGGGAGCCAGGATTCTGGAGATTTCTGGCTCCCAAAACAGTGAGAAGGCGGATAACCTCGCGGAGAAACTTCGCGGGGTTCTATCCGACGTGGCCAATATCGCCAGGCCCGTGAAATCCGTTGATGTCAGGGTTTCGGGCTTGGATGATACGGCCACGAAAGAGAGTGTGGCTACGGCGGTAGCAAAGGCCACCGGGTGCGATGTGGGTCTTGTCAAAGCTGGGGAGATTCGCCCTGGCTTTGGCGGCACCGGCTCCGCCATAGTTTCCTGCCCGATTGCGACGGCCAAAGTGCTGTCGCAAAAGGGTAGGCTACTGATTGGGTGGAGCTCGGTGCGAGTGGTGGCTTTGGAGGCGCGTCCCATGCGCTGTTTCAGGTGTATGGGACTCGGACACACGCGCCCGCAGTGTCCCGCGTCAGCTGATAGGGGTGACCTTTGCTTCCGATGCGGAGGCGCTGGACACAGGGCGGCCAACTGCGGAAGGTCAAGCCCACGCTGCGCGATATGCGCGGAGTCGGGCAGGCCCTCCGGGCATGTGATGGGGGGACGCAGCTGTATCCCCCGAAAGACGAAGGGCAAGGCCACCAGGACCCAGGCCAACCCTGTGGCAGCAAGCCAAGCCGCCCCGGAGGTCGTACGCCAAGCGACAAGTGAGGAGGTTGTGATGTCTGAATAAAATATGGATCAGTTTAGACATCACAACTTCCTACAGACGAATCTAAACCACTGCGCCCAGGCTCAAGACCTGCTCATGCAGGCTCTGGCGCAGTGGATAATAGACGTGGCGGTGGCGGCGGAGCCGTATTATGTTCCTGCTTCCCATCCCTGTTGGGCTGGGGACTTGGACGGCTCCGTTGCCATAGTTGGGCGATCCGGCGGCGGCGGCCTGCCCCTGTCAGTTGAAGAGAGGGGTTCAGGGTACGTGGTGGCCAAGTGGGGAGAGTATGCAGTTGTGGGCACATACTTCTCCCCCAACAAGACCGCAGCGGAGCTGGAGGTCTTTGTGGACCTCCTAGCCGCTGCGGTTGGGAGACAGGCGCCACGGCAGGTCCTCCTTCTCGGGGACCTGAACGCCAAAGCCCGGGATTGGGGCAACCCCTCCACTGACTCTCGCGGGGAGATAGTCAGGGAGTGGGCGGTTACCACAGGACTGACCCTGCTCAATGTGGGGTCGATCCACACGTGCGTGCGACACAACGGGGGGTCCGTGGTGGATCTATCGTTCGCCACCCCGTCCGTCGCCGCACGTGTGCGTGCCTGGAGGGTATTGTCCGAGGTGGAGACTCTCTCGGACCACAAATATGTTAGGTTCGAGATCTCCACCTCTCAAAACCAAGAAGAGCCACGGCGTGTAGCGGCTTCATTCCCGCGCTGGGCCGTCAGCCGCCTCGACGCGGAAATGGCAAGGGAGGCGGCGATTGTCCAATCGTGGTGTGCTGCTCCCACGCGCCCAGAGGTGGACGAAGCGGCCTGCTGCTTCCGCGAGGCGGTGACGGCCGTGTGCGAAACGGCCATGCCGAGGTCCAGACGCCACTCTCACCGCCGCGAGGTCTACTGGTGGAGCACGGACATCGCGGAGCTCTGGGCTGCCTGCGCGGCGGCACGGCGGCCTTATGGCCGTTGCAGGAGACGGCGTCATGGCCGGACCGACGACCAGATGCCAGCCGTCGAGTTGGAGGCAGAGCGCCGGCTGTACGAGGCGTACCGCGTCGCCAAGCGAGGACTGCAGCTGGCGATCGCCATGGCCAAGTCGCAGGCTTATGGCGAAGCCCTGGCTAGCCTCGACAGGGATCCGTGGGGGCGTCCGTATAAGGCTGCCCGGAATAAGTTTCGGCACCAGACGCCCCCGGTTGCGGAGTCCATGGATCCCAGTCTCCTGGACAGGGTGTTGGGCGGGCTCTTCCCCGACAGAGACCCTAACCACACCCCTCCAACGATGGCCGCGTCCCTCGTCGTCGAGGAGTTTGACGGGGCCTCCATCCCGCCTGTTTCGGAGGCGGAGATGGAGGTTGCAGTCCGCCGCCTGCGGGGTAGGAGGACGGCGCCTGGACCGGATGGGATTCCGGGCCGGGTGTTGGGAATCGCCCTTAGGGAGATGGGTGATCGGCTTCGGGAATTGTTCAGCGCGTGCCTCACGGCTGGGCGATTCCCGAAGCTGTGGAAAGAGGGCAGGTTGTGCCTGTTGCGGAAGGAGGGACGTCCTGTCGACTCGCCTTCCGCATACAGGCCAATTGTGCTGCTGGATGACACGGGTAAGCTGCTTGAGAGAGTGGTGGCTTCCCGGGTCATCCGGCATCTAGAGGGGACTGGGCCTGGGCTGTCTGAGGCCCAGTACGGGTTCAGGGCGGGGCGGTCCACAATGGACGCCCTGCTCTGGCTAAAGGGGTGGACGCAGGCAGCGGTCCGTGAGGGGGAAAGGGCGTTGGCTATCTCGCTCGACATAGCTAACGCCTTTAACAGCCTCCCGCACGCAACGATACAGGAGGCGCTCCGTTATCATGGAGTGCCCCTGTATCTGCGGAGGCTGATCGCCGACTACCTAGAGGACCGCGAGGTCCTTGTGCAGGGACGCGACGGTTTAAGGCGCCGTCGTGTCTCTTGTGGTGTTCCGCAGGGGTCGGTGTTGGGACCGCTCCTGTGGAACGTCGGCTACGACTGGGTGCTTCGCGGCACGCTTCCCGCAAGTGTGCGGGTTGCGTGCTACGCGGATGACACCCTAGTTCTGGCCAAGGGAAGGGACCTCGGGGAGGTGGTGCGGTCGGCCGTAGTGGGCACAACACTTGTGGTCGGCCGCATACGCGCCCTGGGGTTGGAGGTCGCCCTCTCCAAGACCGAGGCCCTACTGTTTCATGGGCCTTGGGGGGGACCTCCTCCAGGTACGCGGGTGTTACTGGACGGGGTCCCAGTCCGGGTTGGAACCCAGATGAAATATCTGGGTCTCATCCTGGACGGGAGGTGGGCTTTTGGGGCCCACTTTGCCGGGCTGGCCCCAAGAGTAGTAGGGCTGCCGCCTCTTTGGGAAGGTTGCTGCCGAATGTGGGCGGCCCAAGAGCCAACTGCCGACGGCTGTACTCCGGAGTCATCCGGAGTATGGCCATGTATGGGGCACCCGTCTGGGTGGACGCCCTCAGTCGTGGCAATAAAACCCTGCTGCGACGTCCGCAGCGGGTTGTAGCGACGAGGGCAATCCGTGGATACCGGACGGTGTCCTGGACGGCGGCATGCGTGCTGGCCGGTGATCCCCCCTGGGAGCTCCAAGCGGAGATCCTCGCCGAAGTTTACCACTTCATGGCGGTGAGGAGATCCCGAGGAGAGCCTCCAGCTTGGGAGGAGGTCACACGTATGCGGCGGCAGGCGCAGGGCGCCCTGTTGCGGCGGTGGACGGAGGACCTGGCCCCACCGGTCCCTGGACAGTGGACGGTGGATGCGGTCAGGCCGGTCCTTCGGAAGTGGGTGAGGCGGCGGTTCGGGTCGCTGACCTTCCGATTGGTGCAGGTGCTTTCCGGGCATGGATGTTTCGGTAAGTACCTGCACCAAATCGCGAGACGGGAGGCGACCCCTGCCTGCCACGAGTGTGGAGCGCCAGAGGATACGGCGCTCCACACGCTGGAGGCGTGTGCCGCATGGAGCCCGCAGCGGCACACGCTTTCAGCGGTCATAGGGCGGGATCTCTCTCTGCCGAGCGTGGTAAATGCCATGCTCGACAGTGAGAGATCGTGGCGGGCAGTGGTCTCCTTCTGCGAAGAGGTGATGACGCAGAAAGAGACCGCGGAGCGGGCCAGGGAGGACGACGCCTCTTCTGACCCGATCCGGCGCAGACGTACGGGGGGAAGGAGGAGGCGGTTTGCCCGCCTCCTCCCCCCTCACTGATAGTGGGGTCACTGGCCGAAGGTCGGGGGACTTTCGGCCGGCTTGCACGACCCCACACGTGTGAGGGGTGGCCTTGGTGAGCGAGGCCACCCCTTCCTGTGCCGGGGCCTGGATGTTTTTCATCCGGGCCTACCGCCGGGGCAAGGTAGTGATTGCTAGCATGACCCTATCTTGCCCCATCTCGGCGGAGGACTGCTCACCCCAGGTTTTTAGTGGGTATACTGCCCTTCTGGCAGTGACTCCCACATAACCATCTCGCTCCCCCGGGCGATTTGGTATCCATAAAGGATTTTCCTGGGTAAAAAAAAAAAAAAAAAAAAAGTTAGGTTAGGTTAGGTTAGGTTAGGTTAGGTTAGGTTAGGTTAGGTTAGGTTAGGTTAGGTTAGGTTAGGTTAGGTTTCGCAGAGGTCGATCTACAATAGATGCGGTCACTTGCGTCCGGAATCTCTCCGAGGAAGCATGCTCTAGGGGAGGGGTAATGTTGGCGGTGTCATTGGACATTGCCAATGCCTTTAACTCCCTTCCCTGGAGCACAATTTTGGCTGCATTGAGGTACCACAGAATACCTCATTATCTCCAACGCCTAGTTGCGGACTATCTTTCCGAAAGAGAAGTAGTTTATCCAACAACGACGGGAGAAGGCCGGAGCCCCATGACTCGCGGCGTCCCACAGGGATCCGCTTTAGGGCCCCTGCTGTGGAATGTTGGATACGATTGGGTTCTGCGATGCGCTAACCTTCGTGGCGTTGGCATCGTTTGTTATGCTGACGACACTTTGGTTACCGCCCGAGGGCAAACTTTTAGAGATGCGAAGATCTTGGCCACTGCGGGAGTAGCAGCGGTGGTGACCAGGATCCGGCAGTTGGGACTGGAGGTGGCGCTCCACAAATCTGAGGCTATTTGCTTTCATGGTCCTCGGAGGGCACCGCCTGCAGACTCGAACATCGTTGTTGGAGGGACCTCTATTGCTGTTAAGTCGACGCTTAAATATCTCGGAATCTTACTTGACAGCAGATGGAGGTTTGGGGAGCACCTCCGGCACCTTACTCCCAAGCTTGTGGGAACTGCTGCTGCGCTGAGCCGTCTACTCCCGAATCTCGGGGGAGGGGATGCGAGTTGCCGCCGCCTTTACATGGCGGTAGTTCGCTCAATGGCTCTCTACGGGGCACCAATATGGGCTGGATCCCTTGACCAACGGGAGATCGCTCTGCTCCATAGAGCCCAGAGGGTGATGGCCGTTAGAGTGTGCAGAGGGTATCGTACACTCTCACACGAGGTGGCCTGTGTTCTTGCTGGGTCACTGCCGTGGGATTTGGAGGCGGGAGTTTTGTCCTCCATCTTTTGGCGCAGAACGCGAGCCCGTCAAGAGGACCTTCGTCCTTTGCCGGAAGAGGTGGTTCGATGGCGAAGGAACGCTAAGCGAGCTGCAATGTCGACATGGAGTGATCGGCTTCTAACAGGCCCTGCACCGAGGGGTGCTGGAGCATGCCGGTTTTTCGAGGCGGTTCAGCCCGTACTCGGTAAATGGGTTCGGCGAAAACATGGAGCGTTAACCTTTCGCTTGACGCAGATCCTCTCGGGGCACGGATGCTTCGGGAGGTACCTTTGCAACATAGCGCGGAAAGAGGTGAATCCGATTTGTCACCAGTGCGGCTGCGTGGAAGACACCGCACAGCACGCACTGGAGACATGTCCTGGAGGTGAGGAACAACGGATATCCCTGGTTGCAGTTATGGGAACGGACCTCTCGTTGTCGACTATCTTAGTAAAGATGGTGGACGACGAGAGTTCATGGGAGGCGATGGTCTCTTTCTGCGAAATAATTGTTTCGCAGAGAGAGTCCGAGGAGCGGGAGAGAGAGACTAATCCTGATTCTCATCCCCTCCGGAGAGCGCGGGTACGGAGACGGGCTAATTTAGCCCGCTCACAGTCTCCACTTGGTGGGCTTGGGACGTCGGATGTGGGGATGCCCGACGCTCTACGGAGCGGGGTTCAGGAATGAGGCCCCATAAGTTGGTGATGTACCGTATGTTCCGGTGCATCGATCGAGACGAATGGGAGAGTAAGTCTCTCTCCCCGAGAAGGGTCCATCGATCCATAACGATGGACATCGGCGAAGGCGGAGTTGCGGAGAATGCGAAAGCGGGCCCGACACTCCGCTTAAGTTGCTTCAGAAGGAACATCGTGTGGTTTTTAGTCGGTAGTGGTGCCATTGGGTGCTTAGTCCGACATATCTCGCCTACCGCACCCTTGGTTGGCGGGAATGCGTAAATGCATTTTCCACACGTAAAAAAAAAAAAAAAAAAAAAAAAAGGTTAGGTTAGGTTAGGTTAGGTTAGGTTAGGTTAGGTTAGGTTAGGTTAGGTTAGGTTAGGTTAGGTTAGGTTAGGTTAGGTTAGGTTAGGTTAGGTTAGGTTAGGTTAGGTTAGGTTAGGTTAGGTTAGGTTAGGTTAGGTTAGGTTAGGTTAGGTTAGGTTAGGTTAGGTTAGGTTAGGTTTTTTTTTTTTTTTTTTTTTTTTTTTTTTTTTTTTTTTTTTTTTTTTTTTTAATAATTCTGATACCTCTGATATTCTTCAGAGTTTTTGTTTTAATGTTGTGATTTTATATGTCTGGTTTCTTGTTTACAGAGTAATGGTGATTGATTTTGTTAATTTCTTATTATTCGTTTACGTTATTTTAATTTATTACGATCAACACTTGAGGAGTGGATTGAATTTGTTTTTAACTTTAATTTTTTGTTCTTTTCTATTATAGTTTTTATCCTATTTATTTCTTCGTATGTTGAGTATATATTTTCTAAAATATATAGTTAACATACATTTCTTAAGCTACTTATTTCTTTTATTTACGAGTTTAACTATATCTGAACAATATTCTAAAAATAAGTTTCTGTATTCTTTATTCTTCATTATTTCATTTAAACTGCCTTGACATATTTTAAGGTCGAGCTTTTGTTCCAGATCAAATTTTTTCCGACTCATAATGGGACAGTCAAATAGGACATGTGTAATGGATTCGTTCTTACCAGGCTCACAGACGCACGATGGGTCCCCCTTTAACTTGAAGCGATTCAAGTATTCGGCGAACCCACCGTGCCCCGTGAGTGCCTGAGTGATGACTCCGGTCAATGAACATTTCCTAACTATATTGTACGCTTTTACAGCGTCTGGCAGAAAAAGTTTAGTGACAGCTGCAGTTTCGCCATCTTGATATCTCCGGTTCCATTCGCCAAGCGACTCCATGCGAATTAGTCGCTTGGCGAATGATACCGGACAAAGGTCATAGTCTGGCTTCTTTTTCGATGTCAGTGCTGCATCTTTTGCTAGTGCATCAGCTCTCTCGTTGCCTTCTATTCCTGCGTGAGCCTTTATCCAAAACAGCGAGACTTCTTTGTTTTGGTCTTTGATCTCTCGCAGGTTTTGTCGAATCTCGGCAGCCAAGGGGTGAGGTGCACCAAAGTTTGTTATAGTCTCTAGCGCCGACCTTGAGTCGCTATATATACCAAAGCTTATTTCCCGTCGCTTGAGGATTTCCCTGGTGGTTTTACATATAGCAAAGAGTTCTGCTTGGTAAACCGTGCAGTAGGAGGCGAGCTTCAATTTGAGGGCTTTTGTCTCAGCGGTTTCACTCCAAATAGACAATGCTGCTCCGACTTGGCCCTCAATTTTGCTCCCATCAGTGTATATTTTTACTGCCTGGTTGTGCTCTTCTAAGTCTTGCTGGTTTACCAAGCTAACGAACTCGATGCACATATGCTCTGCCGGATGGGGAACCTTGGCGAACGGTACCCTTTTCTCGATTTCTCTGTCCTCTAGTATTGGCTGCGATATCCCTTTCTTGGTCTCATATAGAGCGGCTGCTTCTATGATCCGGAGATCAAGCGGTAGAATCCCAGCCAATACTAGTGCGGAGTTTAGGGAGACAGTACGATAAGCTTTGGTAATTTTCTGCGCAAAGCCTCGTTGTACTGAGCCTAGTTGCTTTCTGATCCCTATTTTCGTGGCTGCCGAAGCCCATGCACTTGCCGCATACAATATAACCGGCTCGACCGCCGCTATATAAATTGTCCGAATGATTTCGGGGTGGAGTCCCCAGCTGATCCTGGCGGCTCTCGATAGTTGCTTATATATGTTTATAGCCTTTCTACAAACGTTCGAAACGTGGTTGTTGAACGTCAGTTTAGCATCTATCGAGAGCCCCAGGATCTTAATCTCATCGGACATTTCAATATTTACCCCGCCCATCCTCAGGAGTGGAGTGTCAAATTTCAACTTTCTGGTTAACACCATCGCGTTAGTCTTATGTGGTGCGAATCTAAGCTTGTTCTTGACACCCCACTCCAGAACATGAGCGAGGGTAGCGTTTGCATCTCTTTGAATGTCCAGTGCCGTACTGCCATCAAAAACAAGTACGATGTCATCAGCAAATGCTTGACAGTAATGTCCTTGCTCCCCAAGTCCCTTGAGTAATGGATCCAGGATAAGATTCCACAGGATTGGACCACCAATGGACCCTTGTACACAGCCTTTACTGGTGGTCTTTGTGTGCTCCTTCCCGGCGTACCTCACAGTTACCGTCCTGTCGGCGAGGTAACTATCCATTACTCTCCGGATGTTAATGGGACACCTTTCCTCAGCCAGTCTGGTCTTTATGGCGGGCCACCAAGCGTTGTCGAAGGCTCCCTCTATATCTAGTGACACCATCGTCACTAGTTTCTTTTGATCCAGTTTTCCACGTACGTGCCTTAAAAGATCATAGAGGGAGTCTTCGGTGCTTTTTTGGGGCATAAAGCCATACTGGCGAGTACTAAATTTGGGAAGCAAGTGCCATTTTAGCCGGCTGACTAGCATTTTTTCGGCAATTTTACCCAGTACAGGCAGCAGTCCAATCGGCCTGTATGATTTTGGGGTTTCGTAGCTTTCTTTTGCTGGTTTTCTTAACACAACTATTGTTGCCTTTTTCCACAGCTTAGGAAAATAGCTGATCTCCAAACACTTATTTATTAGAGCGAGGAAGAGCACTGGATCACAGTTTATCGCGGTTAGGTTAGGTTAGGTTAGGTTAGGTTAGGTTAGGTTAGGTTAGGTTAGGTTAGGTTAGGTTAGGTTAGGTTAGGTTAGGTTAGGTTAGGTTAGGTTAGGTTAGGTTAGGTTAGGTTAGGTTAGGTTAGGTTAGGTTAGGTTAGGTTAGGTTAGGTTAGGTTAGGTTAGGTTTTTTTTTTTTTTTTTTTTTTATAAGTAAAACTTCATGTCTACAGACCCTGTGGTCCGTACTCTTTTTGGATTTGTTTTTTATTCAAAGTGCAGTTTGTTTTATTTTTCATGTTATTACTCCATACATCAAGTTCTAAAGCTAGTGTTAGTTGCCTATTCTAAGTGAGTCCATAATATTTTTTTTTTTTTTTTTTTTTTTTTTTTTTTTTTTTTTTTTTTTTGTGTTATTGGTTTATTAACTATATATAACTATATATAAGTATTACGACATTCATTTGTAAAAACACTAAATTTTTTTTTTTTTTTTTTTCCTTACAAGCTATTGTCCCGATGTCCCTGCCTCAGACTCCGCTGGCCTTGGTGTATTTAATAGAGATTTCACGATCTCTTCGTCCCTATTTTTAATGGCCATTTTCATGTTGTGGTCGATTATGTGCCGCTCGCTGGCTTCGGTCGCCCGCCGCACAAACCTGCCTATGGCATCCGAGCTGTCGTCCGTGTAGTAGGTGCAACTGGCTGTGTGTCGCGACACGGCCACCACAGCATGGGGGACGCTGTTTCGGAGCTTAGTCGACCGTTCCCTCGTCTGTACTATGATCACCGATTCATAGTTCAGTCCCTGAGCTTCGTGTACGGTTAAGGTGCAGGACCCCGTTCCGGACCCGTATCCTTTGCTGATTAGGGAGGTTTTTTCCTCCTGTGTCAGCACTAGGAATAGGGTTTGCGGAGGGTCAGTTGGTATGTTTGCACCTGTATACCTTTTCAGCTTCAGGGAACGAATACGGGATCTTGACGAGTACATGCCCGGGTACACTTCGCTCAGAGCGTATGCCACGTCCATGGGGTTTCGGTGCGTGCAAAACATCTCCTGGCTGATGGATGCCAGTAAAGCGGGACTGCTGTACCTTATGTCGAAGAGGTTCTCTCTTTCGACATAAGGCAGCTGGTTGACATCTCCCACGATGACGACTTCCTCCGCCCCCAACAACCGTGATGCCATTACTATTGCCCCGAAGTGGTTCATGAGAGCTTCGTCTATAAGCAGACGCTTTTCACTCCGCTCCATGAAACCATTGGCTAGTACGGAGGCCATGGTGCGCACTTTGGATTTGACTCCATCGCCTATGCGTTGCGCTACCTTGCCTCTCAGGTCTTTGGCTGCCTCGGTTGTTGTGGTGATTATGATGTCGTTGTCAGCGTCGAATTTGTCAACAATCCACGATGTTTTGCCGCATCCAGGTACCCCGTTGATCCAGGTGACGTTTGGCATCGTCCAGGGCTCGCTTCCCGCTGCAGGTTCATGTGGTCCCGAGATGGTTTTCGCCATCTCGAGAATTTTCTCCTGCAGCATTATCTTTGTGCACCGGGCTATTACGACAATGGGATCGTTAGGGGGAGTCAGGAATGTTAGTTTGCCCGTCCGCTGTGTTTCCCTTTCGTTCAGGGGAACGAAACCACCCGTCGAGCTGAACGCAGCCATATACTGTCCTGACATTTTTCCCTTGATGATTTGGGATTTGTCATTGTCGTATATGGCCGCTTCCGCCTCCGCGAGTTGCACGTTCAACAACCCCTCGTTTTCCCAGCGATGTGCTTGCAGGATGTTTTTGCAAGTTTTAAGGTTAACTTCCCTTGTTGCTTTTTCGATCGCCAGGAATTCGAGGAGTGCGTTTGTCGCGTTGTCCGTTGGTTTCGTTGGTGGTATGAAGCTGGGCGGGCTGACTTCCCCTTTGTCTGCTCTCGTCCTTTTGGGATGTTTCGTCTTTTCGGGTTCTGAGCGAGGTGATGTGAAGTCTCGGACAGCGGCTGCCTGTCGTTCCGCTATCTTGGAGACTTTGTCTTTTTTGCTTTGGAAGACTGCGCTTATAATGTTCGTGAGAGCCCTTTTGCGTCCCGCTTGGCCAGCTGCTGCGCCCCGGTCTGCTCTCTTTCTCGCGATGGTTTTTCCGGCTTGGACTTTTTCCTGAAGACGCTTTGACCCTGTTTGTGTAATCGAGAGCGAGTGGAGATTTTCACTGGTGTTTGGGGTAGTGGTGGGGGTGGGTGCTTTGAGGTAACTTAGGTCTTCGCCTCTGTCCTCGTAAGCAACAACGTGGTGATGTGCTGAGGCTTTTATGCACCCGATGTGATCCCCCACTTCCCCTCTCTCGTACTCGACTACCATCGTGTCTACGCTGATTATGCGAGGTGTCAAAGCTTCTTCGTTGACCGCCTGTCCAATCTTTGAGAGCACCGCGTTTGCCAGTGAAAAAGGTGTTCTTGTGTCTTTGTCGATTAGTACGATCGTTTTGTTCTGTGATCGCACTAACCGACATTGGCATCCGGCTATTGTTGTTAATGCCAGCTCTTTGTACCTATTCCATTTCATGGTGGTCTTTGTGGTGCTCCCATTGAGAAGATTTGCTAGTCCGGGGGAAATTGCGACGCGGTTCTTTGCGTTTACGTTGCAGTAGCTGATACCAAGTCTTTCCGTGTTGTTGTCCATGAAAAGAGCCACTCCCCTTATACTGATGCCAGGCTCACCCCTCTCTCCGAGCTCCAATAACCGGTGTATTGGGGTTCGGTGTTGCGGGGCTCGCCGTTCATCGGGTGGGTTGTCGGTAATGGTGCTGGTGTTGGGTGGGATGGTGATTGGTGTGGGTCGTGTGGGTGTTAGGGTGCGGTGTCGTTTTGCTGCTATGGTGAACACTTTTTCGGCGTAGTTGAGGAAGTGGGTCCTGCTTCTCGGGTCTGCAATTATGGTTGACAGATTTTCTCTGGTGACATTTGAGTCTATCTGTGTCTCCAACTCATATTTTGCTGCCAGAAAGCGTGGACACTCCAGAACTACATGCCATATTGTTTCGCTGATTGTGGGATCGCATTCGCAACCTGGGCTTTCCAATAACCTGAACCTGTGCAGATACTCGGCTATCCCGCCATGCCCCGTCAAGACTTGCACTTGGGTGGGTGTCAACTTGGTCGTTCTAACTATTCGGTATGCCTTGTTGACATCCGGTAGGAATAGTTTGGTGACCCCACCTGTGCTTGAAGAGTCGTACCTGTCTTGCCATTTGCGTACCGTCTCTTCTCTGATCTTTCTCTTGACGTAGGATAACGGGATCTTGCCATAGTCCATGGTTGAGGTTGCATGCAGGGCCGCGGATTTGGCTAGCTCATCGGCTCTCTCGTTACCCGCGGTGCCTACGTGCGCTCTCAGCCAGAATAGCCGTACTTGTCTCCCCTCTGCTTTCATTCCGCTTATGCACTCTTTGATCGTTTTTGTCAGGGGATGGGTCAATCTGGGGTTTGCCAGCAAGTCGAGCGACGATCTTGAGTCGCTCAGGATGTTAACTGTTTTGGCCTTGCTGGATTTCGCCGATTGTACCGCCCTGAAGAGTGCATAGAGTTCCGACTGGAATACTGTGCATGAGGGGTCCAGACTGAAGGTTGAGAAACATGATTCCTGGCCATCCTCCCACCATGTGAGGGCTGCGCCAACTTTTCCCTCAATTTTGCTACCGTCCGTGTAGATTTGTGGACCGGTAATTTGGTGGGAGTTCAGGGTTTCCTGGTTCATGTCCTCTAGGAGCTCGTACTCAGTTGTTTCGAGTGTCGAGGGGTGAGGTTGGTCGAGGTAGCTCACATTTTTCTCCAGTTCCCTTCCAGGTGGAATGTAGTCTGTAGACAAGCCTTTTTTCGCCATATACAGACTTGCGGCTTCCTGAATTCTCAGGTCTAGCGGCAAAGTTCCCGATAAGGCGAGTGCCGATGTGAGCGATACCGTGCGATACGCCTTGCAGATCTTCTGTGCGAAGCCCCTTTGCAGTGCTTCTAGACGATCTCTGATCATCTGAAGCTCTGTCGACTTGTACCACGCACTGGAGGCGTACATCACTATCGGCTCAATGACTGCGACATAGATGGTTCGGATTATTTCGGTGTTCAAGCCCCATGTGACTTTTGCTGCACATGCCAGTTGTTTGTATATTCCGGAGACTTTTCTGCAAGTTGAATTTACATGTGGGAGGAAATTCAACTTGCGGTCTATTATGAGGCCTAGGAGTTTCACCTCGTCGACGAGGTTCAGCCTGCAGCCCGACATGTGAATAACTGGGGGGTCGTAACGCAGTTTCTTCGTTATCAGCATCACGTTTGTTTTGTGCGCTGCGAAGTTTAACTTGTTCATTTTCCCCCAGTTTGCCACTGTTTCGAGTACTGAGTTTGCTGATTCCTCCAAGGCGCTGACTTCGTGTCCGGAAAATACGATAACCCCGTCGTCCGCGAAAGCTTGGCAGTATACTTCCTCGCCAGATAGTTTCTGCAACAGCGGATCTAGAATTATGTTCCAGAAAGTCGGTCCACCGATGGAGCCTTGGACACATCCTTTCGTGGTACATCTCTCGCTTGTTGCTCTGGCATAGTTGACCACGATCTTTCGGTCACTAAGGTAGGAGTTGATTACTGCGTAAAGATTTTTTGGACATTTCTTGGTTATCAACTGGTGCTTCAGAGCTGGCCACCACGCGTTATCGAATGCGCCCTCTATGTCCAGTGAGACTATTATGACGATCTTTTTGTTGTTCACTTCAGATCGTATGTGTCCCAGCAGGTCATACAGGGCGTCCTCGGTGCCGCGCTGCGGCATGAAGCCGTACTGTTTTGGACTAAGAGTGGGTAGTATGTGCCATTGAAGTCTACATATCAGGAGTTTTTCGACGATTTTTCCGAGGACTGAAAGCAAACCTATCGGTCGGTAGGACTTTGGGTGGGTATAGTCCTCCTTTCCCGGTTTCCTGAGGATCACGACATGTGCGATTTTCCACTGTTTGGGGAAGTGCGCGAGCGACAGGCATTTGTTCGCTATCGTCGTAAACACCTCCCTTTCACTGTGGATGGCCTTTGTGCATATATCGGCTGTCAATCCGTCCATTCCCGGGGCTTTCTTTGAATTCAGTGATCTCAACACTAATTCCAATTCTGCCCATTGGAATGGTGGATCGTCGTCCGACAGGCCTTCGATCTCCTCAGGTAGCTTATCTTGAGTCAGTTCTCGGATTAGCGTGTGGTGTGGGCTGTCAGTTGATACAGAATCGTCAGGATAGAACGTTTCCGCCAGAAGATTCGCCGACTGGACAGGGTTTAGTGTCTGTCCATCGGCGCCTCGAAGAAGCATGTCTTCTTGTCTTCTGGCCGTTTTCCTGATGACCCTGTATATCCCATCCCACAGGCTTTCCCCGTCTTGTGTTGTGCAAAACTCCTTCCAGCTCTTAGTCTCGGCCTCATTAGCTCTTTCGGCATAGGTCACTCGCGCGTCTTGGTATTCTTTTATGACCGCCTTTATTCGTGATGGAGCAGCGTTTTTGATACGTCTCTTTTTACGAAGAACGTCTTTCTTGAGGTTTTCAAGCTCTTTACACCACCACGGAGGTAGTGATGTTTCCCTCCTTGCGCCGATTTTCGGGATTAATTCATCACAGGTCTTGTGGATGATATCCGTGTAGGCGTCGATCATGGCTTCCAGATCCCTTCCGGACATGATATTCCGTATGGTGTCAGGGGTTATGTTGTTTTCTGCTAGCTTTGTCCTGAACAGCGTCTCGAAATCCTTCCACTTTGCCTTTTTGGTGTTGTACCTTCTTGTCGTGATGGGCTTTAGCGGCTGCAGGCGCCCTTTCAGACGTACTTCGAAGGTAATGGCATTGTGGTCTGAAGTGGTTAGATCTCGGTTTACTGTCCAGTTTTCGACCTTGTCTAGCAGTGACAAGCTACAAGCTGTGACGTCTACACAACTTGTATAGAGCCTGTCTCCCCTGTACTCCTCGAAGGTTGGAATATCTCCCGTGTTGAGGATCTGCAGTTCCATTTCGTTAAGGAGGGTATTATAGGCTTCTCCTCTGGCGTTCTCCGTTCTGCTGCCCCACCAGTGACTCCAGGCGTTCACGTCTCCGCCGACCAGGATGTTTTTGGTCGGCAGTTTCCCGCTCGCTGCCTTTATGCGATCCAAGTATGGCTCTATGTCTTCTTTCCCGTCCAGATAGACTGACACTACTCCTAGTTTCAGGTGGCCCGCCACCAGTAGCACAGCGACCTCCGTCTCCGTCACCAGCTGTGGGTCATGAATGACTTCCAGCCGATCGCCGAAGACGATGATCGCTGCCTTCACTGGTGTTTGACGGTTTAAGGTGCACTGGATGACTTGAGTGCCTGGGTTTTGTTTCAATACGCCACTTGCGCCAACGTATGGCTCCTGTACTAGGGCGATTGAAATACCTTTTGCCTTTGCCACCTGATGGAGTTCGTGGGTTGCTTTTTTGCACCGACGCAGGTTAACCTGGATGATCCGTAACCTGCTTGTGCCAGCATCTGGGAGGGTTGAGCCGTTTTGGTTGTTCTCTTGGTCGCCCTTAGCAGTAGTTGATGCGGGTTCGCGCTATTGCATCCCACTTTTGTTTTTCCATGCAGCTTGCGCTGAACGCATTATGTGCCGTGTCCGCTGCTGGACCGTGCGCCTTTGTGCAGTTCTTGCATTTTGGGGGTTTCCCCTCCTGCCTGTCCTTGCACTTCTCCCAGGAGTGTTTACCTCCGCAGTGGCTGCAGAGGTTGTCTTTCTCCTGGCAGATGGCCTTTGTGTGTCCGTAGCCAAGGCATTTAGTGCATTGGACCAGAGGGGATTGGTCATATACTGGCCGCCGTTGGAGTCCAATATATACCTTACCCTCCTCCACAAGGCGCTTGTGGATCTCCGGGGAGACCTCCAGCACCGGATGGCACTCCAGATTGTTCCTAGCCTGTTTCCTGTATTTCACCCGGATTGTGCTCTCCTTCGTTCCGACGCCTCGCAGTATATGTTTGTTTTGAGATAGCAAATTCTCTACTATCGCTGCGTCGGAATGATATTTGAGCACATCCCTTATGATTACTAGGGGGTTCATGGCTCTTGCCACCTCCACCTTGAGGGTTTCGCTCCTCTGGACCTGCTGCTTTACTAGGTTCAGGTCTTCCCTCGTACCGCAGCTGAGGATGACTTTTTGGTTCCTAGCCTTTCTCACCCTGTCTATCCTGGCGCCTGTGGTCTTGGTGTCTATGGCGTCTCTTATCTTCTCAATTACATTTTCCCCGGTGTTTTTGGGGTCTGTTGAGGAGATAATGAGGGTGTGATTAGGCCTTAGACTGGGTGAGGGAGGCTTGGCAGCCATCTTGGCGTAGGTGGGTTTCGTCTCTGCCGATGCTCTTTGGTGTTGTTCGGTGTGAGCTGGGAGTGGCCGGTCCGTAGTGTTCAAGTCTGCCACTCCCTTCTGTATTGAGGCCAGTACTTGTTTCACTTCCTCCACCGCCATTTCTGTCTCGATATTCGGCACTGGAGGTGCCGGTTCTTTCGAGCACTTATCTTGCAGCGAGCGGAGGTCTGACCTCATTATCTCTATGTTTTCAGAGATCGGCTTGAGGTGGGGCTCTAGGTCCAGTGGAGGTTGGGGTGGTGGTGGGACGCACGTCGGTCTCTCAAGGACTTTTTTGATCAAGTTCCTTACTTCCTTGATCTCCCCCCTAAGCGCAGAGACTTCTGACGGCTCCGGGAGTTGGTGTTGGGCAGGGGGTTCTGGCACTGACGGTGGGGCTTTGATATTTTCCCCGAGACTTTCCACTGTTCTCCGGAGGGCATCCAGTTGGTTAGAGATGCTTTTCGTGTGGGTGTCGAGCCTGTTTATGCCCGCCTCTATGTCGACCCACTGTTTGGCATCTGATACCTCCGGTTGGGCTTTCTCGTGGGAAATCCCGGCGCCAGGTTAGGTTAGGTTAGGTTAGGTTAGGTTAGGTTAGGTTAGGTTAGGTTAGGTTAGGTTAGGTTAGGTTAGGTTAGGTTAGGTTAGGTTAGGTTAGGTTAGGTTAGGTTAGGTTAGGTTAGGTTAGGTTAGGTTAGGTTAGGTTAGGTTAGGTTAGGTTAGGTTAGGTTAGGTTAGGTTAGGTTAGGTTAGGTTAGGTTAGGTTAGGTTAGGTTAGGTTAGGTTAGGTTAGGTTAGGTTAGGTTAGGTTAGGTTAGGTTAGGTTAGGTTAGGTTAGGTTAGGTTAGGTTAGGTTAGGTTAGGTTAGGTTAGGTTAGGTTAGGTTAGGTTAGGTTAGGTTAGGTTAGGTTAGGTTAGGTTAGGTTAGGTTAGGTTAGGTTAGGTTAGGTTAGGTTAGGTTAGGTTAGGTTAGGTTAGGTTAGGTTAGGTTAGGTTAGGTTAGGTTAGGTTAGGTTAGGTTAGGTTAGGTTAGGTTAGGTTAGGTTAGGTTAGGTTAGGTTAGGTTAGGTTAGGTTAGGTTAGGTTAGGTTAGGTTAGGTTAGGTTAGGTTAGGTTAGGTTAGGTTAGGTTAGGTTAGGTTAGGTTAGGTTAGGTTAGGTTAGGTTAGGTTAGGTTAGGTTAGGTTAGGTTAGGTTAGGTTAGGTTAGGTTAGGTTAGGTTAGGTTAGGTTAGGTTAGGTTAGGTTAGGTTAGGTTAGGTTAGGTTAGGTTAGGTTAGGTTAGGTTAGGTTTTTTTTTTTTTTTTTTGTTTGTTTTTATACTTGGATCCTTCCACGAAATGGGAGTCTTTGTTTTCTCTTCTTTTTTGTATCAGTGTAAATTCACATTATTTTGTTTTATTTTTATATTCTCTGTTAGTAATTACTTCGTTTTATTTTTATATACTACTTTATTTACTATATGTTTGCAAAAATCGAGAAATTTAAATTGAGTTTCTTTATTTCCTAAAATTTTGCTTAAGTTTTCTAGTTTAATGCTTTCGTTTATTTCATGTTCGATGTTATAACGAGCTTCCCCGTAGATAGGACATTCCAGTAAAATATGCAGTGCACTTTCTTCAGCTTGGGGATCACAAGGACATGCCGGACTCTCCTTGCACTTAAAGCGGTGCAAGTACGAGGAGAATCCGCCATGGCCTGTCATAAATTGCGTGGTAATAGGGTCAATTTTAATTTTTCTCACAATAGGATAGGCAAGTACGGCGTCTGGAAAAAACGCTTTTGTGGTCGAAGCTGTCTCACTATTCTTATAGCGCCGGTTCCATTCGTCAAGCGACTCCAAACGGATTTGTCGCTTGACGAATGAAACAGGACATTTGGCGTAATCCGGCTTAGTTTTGAGCCGCAGTGCTGCATTTTTCGCGAGCTCATCCGCTCGTTCGTTTCCCTCTAGTCCTACATGAGCCTTTACCCAGAATAATTGAAGAGTCTTCCCATTTTCTGCCATTTTAGAGATATTGGCTCTGGTTTTTACTGCAAGAGGATGGAGGGAAACGTTTCGAACTACGGTTTCTAGTGCTGCGCGTGAGTCACTGAAAATACTGCATGATGTTGATTTACTGCGCAACGCTTGATTTGTGGCTTCACATAATGCCAACATTTCAGCCTGGTATACGCTGCAGCACTGCCCCAGTTTAAACTTTAGGGTACTTGTCTCCGCGCCATTATTCCATAAGGATAATGCCGCGCCGACTTTCCCCTCGAGTTTACTGCCATCGGTGTAGATGTCTACACCGTTGTCAGCGTGCTGTTGCAGTGCTGCGTCGTCGGTCAGGCAAGTGAAATGCGAAACCATCTGTTCTGCAGGGTGTACTACTTCACTAAAGGCTACAGGTGTTTCCATTTCCCAATCTTCTACTACTCGCTGGGAATAACCTCTCTTTATTTCATAAAGCAAGGCTGCTTCCCTGATTCTTATATCCAAGGGAAGCAGCCCTGCGAGTAGTAGAGCCGAGTTTAATGATACAGTCCTGTAGGCTTTAGTGATCTTCTGCACGAAACCACGCTGAACAGCGTCCAGCTGCTTTTGGATGCCGATTTTATTGGTTGCGGGTGCCCACACACTCGCCGCATACATTATTGTCGGCTCGACCACTGCGGTGTATATGACCCTGATTATCTCTGGTTGGAGTCCCCAGGATACTTTTGCCGCTCTGTACAGCTGCTTGTGTAGGTTTAGGGCTTTCCGACATACGTTCCCAACATGCGCGTTAAAAGAAAGTCTGTCGTCAATCGTTACCCCCAATACTCTGATTTCTTTTGACATTCCAATGCCAGTCCCGCCCATGCTCAGGCGTGGTGTGTCGTATTTTAGCTTCCGCGTAATAACCATAGCTTGTGTCTTATGTGGAGCGAATTTGAGTTTATTACGTACACCCCACGCCTGAACATAGTCAAGCGCGGCATTGGCTTGTCTTTGGACATCTTCAGTCGTTTTGCCGTCAAAAAGCAGGACGACATCATCCGCGAAGGCTTGGACGTAATCGCCTCGCGTTTCGAGTCCTTTTAGAAGTGGATCGAGAATCAGATTCCAGAGTATTGGGCCTCCGATTGAACCTTGCACGCACCCCTTGTTTGTCGACTTTCCATATTCCTCTCCTGCGTATCGAACTTTGACCTTCCTGTCCCGTAGATAGCTGTCGAAAACTCTACGAATGTTGACTGGGCATTTCTCTTCAGCCAAACGGACTCTGATAGCCGGCCACCAGGCGCTATCGAAGGCTCCCTCTATATCCAATGACACAAGTATTATTATTCGTTTTTGATTTAACCGTCTGTATATACTCTGTGTGAGGTTATAGAGGGAGTCCTCGGTGCTCTTCTGGGGCATGAATCCGTATTGGTTGCGACTGAGGTTTGGCACGATGTAGAATTTGACTCGGGCTACCAGCATCTTCTCAAACACTTTTCCGAGGATTGGCAGAAGCCCTATTGGCCTGTAAGCTTTGGGGACTGTATACTTTTCTTTCCCTGGTTTCCGAAGTATGATGACCGTTGCTTCTTTCCAACTGTCCGGAAAGTAGGATTTTTCCAGGCATTTGTTTAGTAATGCTAAGAACAATCCAGGGTCACTATTGACGGCTCGTTTGCAGATATCTGCGGTGAGGCCGTCCGCTCCAGGGGCTTTCTTAGGGTTAAAGGACTCAATCGACATTTGAAGCTCGGTCATTGTAAAAGGCGGATCACATAGCTCACCTTGTTTTCCGACATTCACTTGTTCCGCTTTCTCTCTGGTGTGACGGTGCTCTGCGTTGTCGCTTCCCTCGAGGTCTTCCGGATAGAACGTTTCTGCAAGAAGCTTAACGGAACCTTTTGCGTCCAACACATTGCATCCGTCTTCCAGGGGCAGGTCCTCTTCCCTTTTTGCTGTTCTGCTGATCACCCTGTATATCCCTTCCCAGACCCCTTCCCTGTCCTGTTTTTCACAGAACTCCATCCAGCTTTTGACCTGGGCCTTTTGTGCTTCTGACTCATACTCTTCTTTCTTTTTCAGGTACGCGTCGACGACTTTTGCCCTTCGCACCGGTGCTGCACAGCGGATTCTATGTTTCCTGGTGGTGACTTCTTTCTTCAACTCTGCGAGCTTCGTGGACCACCACGGTATGGTAAGTTCTTCAGTATTTTTCTTTGTAGGTATTGTGTAAGTGCATGTCTGTGTAATAATTTTTGTGTAATTTTGGATCGTCTTTTCTATAGCTTCTGTACTATTTAACTCATGCACTTCTTCGATTGTAAGATTGTGTTCTGATTTCAATTGGCCGAGTTTTTCATTAAACGCAAGCCAATTGGCTTTTTTAGTATTAAATACCCTTGTTGTTCGGATAATTTTGAAACCTTTCGATTTTTGTAGTCTAATACTGAAGGTGATACCGTTGTGGTCCGAGCTCGTGAGATTCTCTCGTACTTTCCAGTCCTCCACCAGGTCTAACATGTCGGCTGAGCAGGCGGTGACGTCGACGTGGCTGTGGTACCTCTGACCTCCGCGGATAGTGTCGAAGGTTGGTATGTCGCCAGAATTAAGCACTTGCAAACCCAGGTCATTTAGAGTATCTGCCATTTCGTTACCTCTATGGTCAGTTACGGGACTCCCCCACCAGCTGCTCTTCGCATTGGCATCTCCGCCAATTATCAATCTCAACGATCCAGTCGAAATGTTGATCTTCTCTAGGTGCTCAAGATATTGCGCTATGGGTTGGTCTGGCTCGAAGTAGTAGGACACCAGCGTGATCTCCCAGGCACTGACTCGGACTCCCACCACCACGATGTTATTGGTGGTGAGTTCCGGGTACTGTATGATGTCAAGGCTGTGGTCAAATACCACTATGGCCGCCTTGATAGTCCCATCTCCTATGTCAGTGTTCTGGAAGACCCTTACGCCCCGGTGATTCCGCATACTCCGAGCCCCACCCACGTACGGCTCCTGTAGAAGCGCAACAGCCACCTGGTTTTTGCTTGCTTCAATTAACATCTCCTCCGTTGCCAACCTCTTTCGTTGTAGATTTGCTTGCATCACTTTATATGGTGCAACTTTAGCAATACGCTACACTCGATCGGGCTAACGCATCCCATTTTCTCCTTACCTGGCACTCCTGGCTAAAGGCGTTATGGTCCACTTTGTGCATTTTGGATTTCACGCAATTAACGCAGCTGGGGAGCGAACCCGTTAGCCACTCTGCGCAATCCGATCGCATATGTTGCCCACCGCAGTGGCTGCACACGTCGGCTGCGTCGTGACAGAATCGGCGACTGTGTCCATACCCCAAGCAACGAGGTTAGGTTAGGTTAGGTTAGGTTAGGTTAGGTTAGGTTAGGTTAGGTTAGGTTAGGTTAGGTTAGGTTAGGTTAGGTTAGGTTAGGTTAGGTTAGGTTAGGTTAGGTTAGGTTAGGTTAGGTTAGGTTAGGTTAGGTTAGGTTAGGTTAGGTTAGGTTAGGTTAGGTTAGGTTAGGTTAGGTTAGGTTAGGTTAGGTTAGGTTAGGTTAGGTTAGGTTAGGTTAGGTTAGGTTAGGTTAGGTTAGGTTAGGTTAGGTTAGGTTAGGTTAGGTTAGGTTAGGTTAGGTTAGGTTAGGTTAGGTTAGGTTAGGTTAGGTTAGGTTAGGTTAGGTTAGGTTAGGTTAGGTTAGGTTAGGTTAGGTTAGGTTAGGTTAGGTTAGGTTAGGTTAGGTTAGGTTAGGTTAGGTTAGGTTAGGTTAGGTTAGGTTAGGTTAGGTTAGGTTAGGTTAGGTTAGGTTAGGTTAGGTTAGGTTAGGTTAGGTTAGGTTAGGTTAGGTTAGGTTAGGTTAGGTTAGGTTAGGTTAGGTTAGGTTAGGTTAGGTTAGGTTAGGTTAGGTTAGGTTAGGTTAGGTTAGGTTAGGTTAGGTTAGGTTAGGTTAGGTTAGGTTAGGTTAGGTTAGGTTAGGTTAGGTTAGGTTAGGTTAGGTTAGGTTAGGTTAGGTTAGGTTAGGTTAGGTTAGGTTAGGTTAGGTTAGGTTAGGTTAGGTTAGGTTAGGTTAGGTTAGGTTAGGTTAGGTTAGGTTAGGTTAGGTTAGGTTAGGTTAGGTTAGGTTAGGTTAGGTTAGGTTAGGTTAGGTTAGGTTAGGTTAGGTTAGGTTAGGTTAGGTTAGGTTAGGTTAGGTTAGGTTAGGTTAGGTTAGGTTAGGTTAGGTTAGGTTAGGTTAGGTTAGGTTAGGTTAGGTTAGGTTAGGTTAGGTTAGGTTAGGTTAGGTTAGGTTAGGTTAGGTTAGGTTAGGTTAGGTTAGGTTAGGTTAGGTTAGGTTAGGTTAGGTTAGGTTAGGTTAGGTTAGGTTAGGTTAGGTTAGGTTAGGTTAGGTTAGGTTAGGTTAGGTTAGGTTAGGTTAGGTTAGGTTAGGTTAGGTTAGGTTAGGTTAGGTTAGGTTAGGTTAGGTTAGGTTAGGTTAGGTTAGGTTAGGTTAGGTTAGGTTAGGTTAGGTTAGGTTAGGTTAGGTTAGGTTAGGTTAGGTTAGGTTAGGTTAGGTTAGGTTAGGTTAGGTTAGGTTAGGTTAGGTTAGGTTAGGTTAGGTTAGGTTAGGTTAGGTTAGGTTAGGTTAGGTTAGGTTAGGTTAGGTTAGGTTAGGTTAGGTTAGGTTAGGTTAGGTTAGGTTAGGTTAGGTTAGGTTAGGTTAGGTTAGGTTAGGTTAGGTTAGGTTAGGTTAGGTTAGGTTAGGTTAGGTTAGGTTAGGTTAGGTTAGGTTAGGTTAGGTTAGGTTAGGTTAGGTTAGGTTAGGTTAGGTTAGGTTAGGTTAGGTTAGGTTAGGTTAGGTTAGGTTTTTTTTTTTTTTTTTTTTTTTTTTTAAATATTATCCCAGTCTCCTCTGACCTTCCTGGAAGTCAGAGTCATTGTTTTCTTTTTGCAGTTGTTGCTATTTTGTTATTTTGTTCATCTGTTTCTTAAGGTTGGTTATTTATCTTGTTTTTTCTATCGTTTAACTGTAAACATTTTTGTTGCTATTTTTATATCTTTCACTGTACTTTACTAATATTTATTCATCAACATTTTCTTCGTATGTTGTTTTTATATATCATTAAATATATATTAAACATACATTGCTTAATCTATTTGTTGCGTTTATTTACTATTTTTACTACTGTTGTACAATATTCAAGGAATTCAAATCTGTCTTTGTTTTTTATCATCACATCTTTTATGTTTTCAATTGTTATTTTATAGTTTAATTTTTGTTCGAGGTTGAATCTGTTAAGACCGAATACAGGGCAATCAAAAAGAATGTGCGTTATGGTCTCATGTTTGCCTGGCTCACAGATGCACGAGGGGTCCTCCTTACACTTGAAGCGATTCAAGTATCCGGAGAACCCTCCGTGCCCTGTGAGCGCTTGTGTGATAATGCCTGTTAGCGGGATCTTGCTAATTATGCTGTACGCTTTCACGGCGTCGGGAAGAAATAGCTTTGTGACCGCTGCTGTTTCACCTGTACGATACCTTCGGTTCCATTCCTCAAGCGTGTCTGATCGAATCAGTTGCTTGAGGAATGAGACCGGGCATAGGTCGTAGTCAGGCTTTTTCTTTGTCCGCAAAGCTGCCTCCTTTGCGAGCTCGTCTGCACGTTCGTTGCCCTCTAGACCTGCATGGGCTTTTATCCAAAACAGGGACACTTGTTTGTTTTGGTCTTTTAATGCCCGCAGGTTTTTCCGAGTTTCAGCGGCAAGAGGGTGAGTCGCAGCGTAATTCGTGACCGTCTCTAGTGCAGACCTGGAGTCACTGTAAATGCCATAGCTTACCTCTGTGCGTTTCAGTATTTCTTTCGAGGCTTTCCATATGGCCAGGAGTTCCGCCTGGTAGACGGTGCAGTAGGTGGCGAGTTTCAGCTTGAGGGATTTCGTCTCGGCATTGCCATTCCATATGGACAGCGCCGCTCCAACTTGTCCCTCAATTTTACTGCCATCGGTGTATATTCTGACTGCCTGCGTGTTGTGTTGTTCTACACTTTGTCCGTCTACCAGGTTTACGAACTCGAGTCGCATATGTTCCGCTGGGTGAGGCACATCAGTGAACGGCAGTCTTTTTTCTATTTCTCTGTCCTCTAATATTGGCTGGGACACACCTCTCTTGGCCTCATATAGGGCGGCTGCCTCTTGAATGCGGAGGTCAAGTGGTAGCATCCCAGCCAATATCAAGGCAGAGTTAAGAGATACCGTTCGGTAAGCCCTGGTCAACTTTTGTGCAAAGCCGCGCTGGACCGAATTGAGCTGCTTCATGACGCCGAGTTTTTTGGTTGCTGGTGCCCAGGCGCTTGCCGCGTACAGCATAACTGGCTCCACAGCCGCCACATATATTGTGCGGACTATCTCAGGCCTTAGACCCCAGCTAATCCTGGCGGCTCTCGACAGATGCTTAAACACGTTTATGGCTTTTTTACTTACGTTTAACACGTGACTATTGAACGTCATTTTCGCATCTATCGTGAGCCCCAGGATTTTGATCTCACCCGACATACCAATGTCGACCCCGCCCATCCTCAAGAGTGGAGTGTCAAATTTAAGTTTCCTGGTCATCACCATGGCCTTCGTCTTATGTGGTGCGAATCTTAACTTATTTTTGACACCCCACTCCCTCACATGTTCGAGAGCGGCATTGGCCCGTCGTTGCACATCAAGGGCCGTTTCACCATCGAAGACCAAGACCACATCATCGGCAAAAGCTTGGCAGTAATGTTGCTGCTCCTCAAGTCCCTTAAGTAGTGGGTCCAGGAGGAGGTTCCAGAGGATCGGACCACCAATAGAGCCCTGAACACAGCCTTTATTGGTGGTCTTGGAGATCTCCTGCCCGGCGTACCTCACATTAACAGTTCTGTCGGTGAGGTAACTATCCACTACCTTTCGGATGTTACGGGGACACTCTTCCTCAGCCAGCCTGACTTTAATTGCGGGCCACCAAGCGTTGTCGAAGGCTCCCTCTATGTCCAGCGACACCATTGTGACCAACCGTTTTCGGTCAAGGTTTTGACGCACGTGTCGTATTAGATCATAGAGGGAGTCCTCGGTACTTCTTTGGGGCGTAAAGCCATACTGGCGAGTACTTAGTTTGGGGAGCAGGTGCCATTTTATTCGAGGGGAGCAGGTGCCATTTTATTCGACTAATAACCATTTTTTCATAAATTTTGCCGATGACGGGTAACAAGCCTATTGGTCGGTACGACTTAGGGTTTGTGTAGTCCTCCCTTGCAGGTTTTCTTAGGACAACTACTGTGGCTTTTTTCCAGATTTTGGGAAAGTATGTCATCTCGAGGCATTTGTTCAACAAAGAAAGAAAGAGCTCCGGATCAGTGTGTATTGCTTCGCAGCATATGTCCGCCGTGAGACCATCTCCACCCGGGGCTTTCTTTGGGTTGAAGCTCTTCACCGCAGATTTCAACTCTTCTATGGTAAACGGCGGGTCATCAACTGTACTATGACTCGTATCGTTTGCTGTTCGAGCTGATTCCCTAATCTGTCGGTGATAAGCTTCATCCTCTGATTCTGAGTCCTCCGGGTAAAAGGTTTCTGCCAGTAACTTGGCCGATTCCTTCTGATCCAGAGCTCTTCCCTCCTTTGACAATGGTATGTCTTCCTGCCGTTTCGTTGTCCTATTGATCACCCTGTATATCCCTTCCCACATTCCCTCTTTATCTTGTTTGCCGCAAAATTTCTTCCAACTGTTTATTCTAGCCTCTTCTACTTCTTTCTCATACTTTTCTTTATGTTTCAGGTACTCAACGATGACCCTTCGCTTCCGGACCGGTGCTGCACAACGAATCCTCCGTTTCCTGGTGGTGACTTCTTTCTTCAGGTTGGCGAGTTCCTGAGTATACCAAGGTAAGGTATGGACATTTTTCTGTTTATTTATTGGAATTAATTCTTTGCAAACTTCTAATATTGTATTTGTGTATTTTACAATTTCGTTTTCTAAGTCTATTCTATCTTTTATTTTACTGATCGTTTCTATTTTGATTTGATTTTCGTGTAGCAATTGTGTCAGTTTCTCATGAAACAGACCCCAATTTGTTTTCTTGGTATTAAATATTCTTGTTGTACTTTGTATGTCCATACCCTTTGCCCTTTTCACTCGGATTTTAAATGTGATGGTATTGTGGTCTGAACTCGTCATTCCTTCGTCAATTTTCCAGTCCTCCACCAGGTCCAGAATCTCCGTTGTGCATGCCGTGACGTCTACAAAACTACTATATGCTTTTCCTCCGCGTACGGTAGCGAAGGTTGGTATATCTCCTTCGTTGAGTACCTGAAACCCTAGTTCATGCAATGCTCCAGAAAGTTCTTCTCCCTTTTTGTCTGTGACCGCACTCCCCCACCAATTGCTCTTGGCGTTCGCGTCTCCGCCCCAGATCAGGTTTCGCATTTTGAGGTTGTCCTTGATTTTCCTGAGCTGCTTTATATATTGATCCAGTTCCCGCACGTCTGGCTCAAAGTAGAATGAAGCTATAGCAATCTTCCAGGCACTAGTTTTAAGCTTAACTACCACGATGTTTTTGGTTGTGTATTCAGTTAATTGGACGGCGTCTATTGTATCGTCAAACACAGCGACTGCTGCTTTGACGACGCCGTCTCCCTGACTAGTGCACTGGAAGATCCGAACTCCTCTATAGTCTTTCATTCTTCCCAGGGCCCCGACGTACGGTTCTTGGATGAGAGCAAAGGCTGCCTTTTTATTGCTTGCTTCAAGCATCAGCTCTTGTGTGGCAAGAGCTTTGCGTTGAAGGTTCGCCTGAATCACAAAGTACGGTCTTTTGTTAGCTAGGGATGTATTATTGACAAGGACTTCCTCAACAATACGCGACCGTGGCCCGGGCCAGCGCATCCCACTTGCGCCTCACTGCGCACTCCGTGCTAAACGCATTATGGTCCGTTTTATCCAATTTTGCATGTGTGCAGTTACAGCACTTCGGGCTTACACCGGCCAATAGGTCTGCACAGTTGTCCTTCATGTGGGGGCCTCCGCAGTGGCTACATTTTTCAATGGTCGTCTTACAAAACCGTCTACCATGCCCGTATGCCAGACAAAGAGAGCATTGGACAAGAGGCGATTGGTCGCACACTTTTATCCTTTGGAGGTCAATGTTGACTGTGCCTGACTCTGTCATTTTTCTCCATATGTTAGGGGACACCTTTAGGACGATGTGGCACTGGAGGGGATTTCGGGCTTTTTTCCTATACTTTATTTCTAAAGTATCTTCTTTTTGTAGGGTGCCGAGTAATTCCCTGTTTTGATTTTTGAGTGCCTTCAGCACATCGTCGTCAGAGTTGTAGGAGAAGACGTCTCGCAGCATCAAGAGAGGGTGCTTGTTTTTCACTTCTTCTACTTTAAGGTGAACTTCAGCCTTTCTAAGCCTCTCTTTTACCTTCTCTCTTTCCTCGATTGTTCGGCATCCCAGAATAATTTTTCGATCCTTTGCTTTTCGCACTTTTTCTACCCTCACCCATCCTTCCTTGGCCTCCATGACCTCTCTTATTCGTGTCAGTACTTCCTCTCCGCTTTCCTCATCGTCTTTGGAAGTGACGACTACCGAGTGTAGTGCCGTTGGCACAGGGGGCTGGGACCCGCGTTGCCCGGATGCAACACTCGCGTAGGTCGTGTTCTCAAGGAGTTCCTTCTTTTCATCCAATGTCCTTTTTAGCACTTCCATTCTCTCATTGCTCTCCCTCACTAGCTTACTATGTTCAGCTAGCGTGGAGAGCAAGTGAGAAATATCATCGTTTGCTGAGATACGATTTGGAGTGGTAGGCGAGTGAGGCTTGTCTTCCAATGCTGGGACAACGGTCAGCGGTAAGGAAGTTTGAGTTGACTGCGCCTTTGATATTTTCTCTATCGGCGCTGCGTTTTGTTCCTTTATCCTGGCCTTCTCGGATTCTTTGACGAGTTTGCAAAGCCGAAAGGACTCCTCTATCACACCCTCCTTTATATCCGTCCTTAGGTTTCGCGATTCGCCGAGGTGATAATGTATGTTTTTCAAACACGCATTTGCCTCGGCGGTTCTGTTGGCGTACTTGGGGGCGTGTGCCGGAGGGCTGATCGACTTCGGCTGCGGCTCTGGCTGGTTGGCTTCCCATTCCCCGATGCTGCGTCTAACACTAGAGTCTTGTTTTTTGGCACCTGAAGGACCTGCCTTCTCGGGCATTTTCGGGGATTTTTGGGAGGGGGGTGGGTTGGTCTTTTTGGCGGGAGTATGGAACCCAAACATATTTGAGGAGACTGTCGAAGTTGTAAGTAAAGGAAAAGGTTTGTAAAAGTTGTATAAATATATGAGTTAACGGTCAAAATAAGTTATGAAGTCAAAATAATAAAGATTTTACACAAAAATGCGTAAAAGTCAAGTCTGCTTCAATATAAAGCTTAGAACTAATAAATGTAGTACCGTGTGATACGGTATTAAGTCCTAATTAAATAAAAACGTCAAAATATTACGTAGTCAAATAAATAGCGATTTTCAGTATAACGCAATGAGCCAAAAATCGATATTAATGATCGAGACTGGGTGGGCGGGCGGGCGAAATTTTTGTTTTTTATGGGCCGTAGCGCTCCCAAAGGGGGCGGGTTATTTAGGGGGGGGTGTTAATACACCCTTAGCAGTGATTCCCTTAAATAAAAGTTGCTATTTGGGTAAGTAATAGCAATAAAACCTATAAAAAACACAATTTCGTATGAAAAATTTAGAAAAATCTACCAAAAATCCACTAAAATTCTACTAATTTACTTTTTCTGTTTCAGATCCGGGAAGAGCTTCCAGAGCTGCGTCTATTGATATCGGGAACAACTAAATAGCGTCCAGAATTTAAAAGTCAAAATTCAATTTGTATGAGAAATGTACCGGGTTAGGTGAACTTTTCTATGTCGATGAGAAGTTTGTATTGCCAATATTTTGTTTTTTTATGGGCCGTAGCGCTCCCAAAGGGGGCGGGTTATTTAGGGGGGGGTGTTAATACACCCTTAGCAGTGATTCCCTTAAATAAAAGTTGCTATTTGGGTAAGTAATAGCAATAAAACCTATAAAAAACACAATTTCGTATGAAAAATTTAGAAAAATCTACCAAAAATCCACTAAAATTCTACTAATTTACTTTTTCTGTTTCAGATCCGGGAAGAGCTTCCAGAGCTGCGTCTATTGATATCGGGAACAACTAAATAGCGTCCAGAATTTAAAAGTCAAAATTCAATTTGTATGAGAAATGTACCGGGTTAGGTGAACTTTTCTATGTCGATGAGAAGTTTGTATTGCCAATATTTTGTTTTTTATGGGCCGTAGCGCTCCCAAAGGGGGCGGGTTATTTAGGGGGGGGTGTTAATACACCCTTAGCAGTGATTCCCTTAAATAAAAGTTGCTATTTGGGTAAGTAATAGCAATAAAACCTATAAAAAACACAATTTCGTATGAAAAATTTAGAAAAATCTACCAAAAATCCACTAAAATTCTACTAATTTACTTTTTCTGTTTCAGATCCGGGAAGAGCTTCCAGAGCTGCGTCTATTGATATCGGGAACAACTAAATAGCGTCCAGAATTTAAAAGTCAAAATTCAATTTGTATGAGAAATGTACCGGGTTAGGTGAACTTTTCTATGTCGATGAGAAGTTTGTATTGCCAATATTTTGTTTTTTATGGGCCGTAGCGCTCCCAAAGGGGGCGGGTTATTTAGGGGGGGGTGTTAATACACCCTTAGCAGTGATTCCCTTAAATAAAAGTTGCTATTTGGGTAAGTAATAGCAATAAAACCTATAAAAAACACAATTTCGTATGAAAAATTTAGAAAAATCTACCAAAAATCCACTAAAATTCTACTAATTTACTTTTTCTGTTTCAGATCCGGGAAGAGCTTCCAGAGCTGCGTCTATTGATATCGGGAACAACTAAATAGCGTCCAGAATTTAAAAGTCAAAATTCAATTTGTATGAGAAATGTACCGGGTTAGGTGAACTTTTCTATGTCGATGAGAAGTTTGTATTGCCAATATTTTGTTTTTTATGGGCCGTAGCGCTCCCAAAGGGGGCGGGTTATTTAGGGGGGGGTGTTAATACACCCTTAGCAGTGATTCCCTTAAATAAAAGTTGCTATTTGGGTAAGTAATAGCAATAAAACCTATAAAAAACACAATTTCGTATGAAAAATTTAGAAAAATCTACCAAAAATCCACTAAAATTCTACTAATTTACTTTTTCTGTTTCAGATCCGGGAAGAGCTTCCAGAGCTGCGTCTATTGATATCGGGAACAACTAAATAGCGTCCAGAATTTAAAAGTCAAAATTCAATTTGTATGAGAAATGTACCGGGTTAGGTGAACTTTTCTATGTCGATGAGAAGTTTGTATTGCCAATATTTTGTTTTTTATGGGCCGTAGCGCTCCCAAAGGGGGCGGGTTATTTAGGGGGGGGTGTTAATACACCCTTAGCAGTGATTCCCTTAAATAAAAGTTGCTATTTGGGTAAGTAATAGCAATAAAACCTATAAAAAACACAATTTCGTATGAAAAATTTAGAAAAATCTACCAAAAATCCACTAAAATTCTACTAATTTACTTTTTCTGTTTCAGATCCGGGAAGAGCTTCCAGAGCTGCGTCTATTGATATCGGGAACAACTAAATAGCGTCCAGAATTTAAAAGTCAAAATTCAATTTGTATGAGAAATGTACCGGGTTAGGTGAACTTTTCTATGTCGATGAGAAGTTTGTATTGCCAATATTTTGTTTTTTATGGGCCGTAGCGCTCCCAAAGGGGGCGGGTTATTTAGGGGGGGGTGTTAATACACCCTTAGCAGTGATTCCCTTAAATAAAAGTTGCTATTTGGGTAAGTAATAGCAATAAAACCTATAAAAAACACAATTTCGTATGAAAAATTTAGAAAAATCTACCAAAAATCCACTAAAATTCTACTAATTTACTTTTTCTGTTTCAGATCCGGGAAGAGCTTCCAGAGCTGCGTCTATTGATATCGGGAACAACTAAATAGCGTCCAGAATTTAAAAGTCAAAATTCAATTTGTATGAGAAATGTACCGGGTTAGGTGAACTTTTCTATGTCGATGAGAAGTTTGTATTGCCAATATTTTGTTTTTTATGGGCCGTAGCGCTCCCAAAGGGGGCGGGTTATTTAGGGGGGGGTGTTAATACACCCTTAGCAGTGATTCCCTTAAATAAAAGTTGCTATTTGGGTAAGTAATAGCAATAAAACCTATAAAAAACACAATTTCGTATGAAAAATTTAGAAAAATCTACCAAAAATCCACTAAAATTCTACTAATTTACTTTTTCTGTTTCAGATCCGGGAAGAGCTTCCAGAGCTGCGTCTATTGATATCGGGAACAACTAAATAGCGTCCAGAATTTAAAAGTCAAAATTCAATTTGTATGAGAAATGTACCGGGTTAGGTGAACTTTTCTATGTCGATGAGAAGTTTGTATTGCCAATATTTTGTTTTTTATGGGCCGTAGCGCTCCCAAAGGGGGCGGGTTATTTAGGGGGGGGTGTTAATACACCCTTAGCAGTGATTCCCTTAAATAAAAGTTGCTATTTGGGTAAGTAATAGCAATAAAACCTATAAAAAACACAATTTCGTATGAAAAATTTAGAAAAATCTACCAAAAATCCACTAAAATTCTACTAATTTACTTTTTCTGTTTCAGATCCGGGAAGAGCTTCCAGAGCTGCGTCTATTGATATCGGGAACAACTAAATAGCGTCCAGAATTTAAAAGTCAAAATTCAATTTGTATGAGAAATGTACCGGGTTAGGTGAACTTTTCTATGTCGATGAGAAGTTTGTATTGCCAATATTTTGTTTTTTATGGGCCGTAGCGCTCCCAAAGGGGGCGGGTTATTTAGGGGGGGGTGTTAATACACCCTTAGCAGTGATTCCCTTAAATAAAAGTTGCTATTTGGGTAAGTAATAGCAATAAAACCTATAAAAAACACAATTTCGTATGAAAAATTTAGAAAAATCTACCAAAAATCCACTAAAATTCTACTAATTTACTTTTTCTGTTTCAGATCCGGGAAGAGCTTCCAGAGCTGCGTCTATTGATATCGGGAACAACTAAATAGCGTCCAGAATTTAAAAGTCAAAATTCAATTTGTATGAGAAATGTACCGGGTTAGGTGAACTTTTCTATGTCGATGAGAAGTTTGTATTGCCAATATTTTGTTTTTTATGGGCCGTAGCGCTCCCAAAGGGGGCGGGTTATTTAGGGGGGGGTGTTAATACACCCTTAGC
>CATOZX010000002.1:0-2500 GCA_954871355.1 Cabera pusaria | reverse complement strand
TTCAGACCCGAACAATGTCTGAGGAAATGGCCATGTTAATGGCTGCAAACCGGAAGCTCACGTCGGAGCTCAAAGAGCTTCGTCTTGAGTTAGAAGAGTTGCGTACTGCTAGAGCGTGTCCAGCAGCGACTCCACCACCACTGGCTTCAGTACCAGCTCTGGAGGACGTCGTGAGAACCGTAATGGTTCAGGTCGGTACCATGATATCGGCTCGTTTCGATGGAATCGAAAATCGGCTGCTTCCGGAAAAGCGCTTGAGGCCACCTCTCGCAGCTGACCGGAAGAAAGAATTGGCTTCGGCAGCGAATGTGGCTACGCCTGGACCTTCAGGCGCTGCTACACGTGCTTCTACCCTCTCTCGAGTCCCTGAGCTGAAGGCAAAAGCTAATAATCAGAGAGAAAAACAGGACAAAGCGAGGAAAGGTATATTCGACCTGCCAAATTCTTCCGAGTCGGTGGTTCGACCTTCACCTACAGAGCCGGTATCGTGGACCGTTGTCGACCGTGGCTCCAAAAGACGTGCCAAAAAGGCAGCACGGGATGAGGCACCGAGATCAACTGCACCTGTGCAGTCTCGAGTCTCAAAGCCGCCAGTTACGGCAAAAGCAAAGGCTCCTAAACGCCGGCTCCCTCGTACTGCAGCAGTGGTCATCACTCTGCAGCCAGGGGCAGCGGAAAAAGGCGTTACCTATGCTAAAGTTCTCGCCGAAGCGAAGAGTCGCATCAATCTTGGGGCCATCGGGGTGCCACCTTTAAGGATTCGCACTGCTGTTACCGGCGCCAGAATCCTTGAGGTGCCGGGTGCCGAAAAGGTGGAAAAAGCTGACGTGTTAGCCGAAAAGCTTAAAGAAATCTTTGGTGGGACAGAAGATGTCCGGGTCTCGAGGCCGATCACCAATGTGGAATTGCGAGTGAACGGTTTGGACGACTCGGTTGGACCAGAGCAACTCCAAGAGGCAGTTGCAAACGAGGGAGATTGTTCTGCGCTAGCAGTAAGCGTTGGTGACATTAGGAAGGGCCCAAGAGGCATGGGTACTGCCATTGTTCGATGTCCTGTAAAGGCTGCCAACAAAATAGTGGGAAAAGGAAAAGGTCTCCAAGTAGGCTGGGTAGTGGTACAGGTTCGCATTTTGGATGCGAGACCTCTTCGCTGCTACCGGTGCCTTGCGCAGGGTCATGTTAGGGCCCAATGCAAGTCAGAAATTGACCGCAGTGATGACTGCCATCGCTGTGGTCAGAAGGGCCACAAGTCCAACACGTGTACCGCTGCTCCACACTGCACCCTCTGTGCAGCGTTAGGAAAACCGGCGGCACATCTCTCCGGGGGCAAGGCATGCACCAAGCCCCCGACCCAAAAAGAGCTGCGTCGAAAGAAGGCTGTGACTGAGGCTAAGGCCAAGACGCAGTTGACAGGCTCTGAGGCAGAGCAGGCGGTACATATGGAAGAGGTATAGTATGGCCCTTAAATTTCTTCAGGCAAATATTAACCACTCCGCTCGTGCTCAGGATCTCCTCCTGCAGTGCCTGGCGGAGCGGTTAATTCACGTAGCTGTGGTTGCGGAGCCATATTTTATCCCACCACGTTGCGATTGGATCGCAGACCGGGATGGACTTGTGGCAATTACGACACAATCACCGGCCCGCTCTCCTTCTCTAGAAAATGTGGTAAGAGGAAGGGGATATGTCAGTGCTGTCATCGGCGAAACAGTTGTTGTGGGGACATATTTCTCGCCAAATAGGGTCCTCGCTGAGTTTGAAATATTCCTTGGTCAAGTGGGTACCCTAGTAAGTCAATGTCGCCCCCGATCTGTCATTGTAGTTGGAGATCTCAATGCCAAGTCTACGACATGGGGGTCTTCGATGACTGATGCCAGGGGTAGGACAGTTGAAGAATGGCTGGCGGAAATAGGTCTTTGCGTCCTGAATCGGGGATCAACGGACACGTGCGTGCGGCGATCGGGTGGGTCAGTGATTGATGTCACTTTTGCCACACCAGAGCTCGCAAGGCGCGTTCGGGACTGGGTAGTGCTGGTAGATGAAGAAACTCTTTCTGATCACAGATATATTCAGTTTGTAGTTTCAGCATCGTCCGCAAACCACGATAGGCAGGCAGCGTCAACATTCGGTCCGCGCTGGGCCCTTAAAGGCTTAGATTTAGAGCTACTACAAGAGGCTTCGATCGTTCAGGCCTGGAACGATTCCCCAACTGAGTCGGTAACCTTGGACGAGCAGGCTGACAGTTTGTGCGAGGCAATGACCCACATTTGTGATGCAGCCATGCCTCGCGTACGAACAAATCCAACAAAACGCCAGATGTACTGGTGGTCGGAGGAGATCGCAGATTTGCGCCGGCAGTGCATAGCGAGGCGCCGACGCTACCAGCGCTACCGGAGAAGAAGACGTCAGGAGACTGAGCAGTCCAACGTGCTATACGCTGCGTATAGAGAATCGGCAATAGCTCTCCGAACAGCGATCACTGAGTCGAAAGCTCAAGCCTGGA